>VMDO01000761.1:0-258425 GCA_007922755.1 Pedetes capensis
GCGTGGGCCACCCCTTCCTCCTCTTTCCGCAATCGCTCCCTGTGGGGACTGGCTGGCACAGAGCTAGATCCCAAGTAAATCTGTTCTAACAGGAAGCAAATGTTTCTCCACGGGTGGAGGTGTTTCCTTCTTAGAGAACTTACAAAGGGCTCTTTCAGAAAAGGGGCCTGGAAGAGGGTGAGGCCCACCCTGCTGTCTGCCCTGTGTGCAGTCAGCACCTTCTGGAATTAGGGTGTCCCCTCCCCGAAAGGGCGCTAGGTAGAGACTACAATGGGGTGTCCGGCCCCTCCAAGCCTCTATCTGATCTTTTTCCCTGTGCCATACAGCACCCTCTCGAAGCCCCAGGCTCAGTGTGAAGCCATCACTTTCTTTTCTTGCCTTTCAGGACACAACTGTTTGTGAATTCCTTCCTACTTTCCAGCCCCTTTGCTAGATCCTTTTCTTCTTCATACTCTCTTCATCCCCCGCCTCCCCGCAGCTCTGTCCTGAGCCCCTGTTCTCTAGCCACACTCACTTCCCCAGTGAGCATATTGAGGTTCCCTGCTGTAAATTCCCTCTGTCCTGAAGATCCAGTTCTGAATTTCAGCTCTGGTCTCACCCTGCTCCATCCAGGTTCTTCTATCCAGTTGCTGACCTTCTGCCTCCACATGGTGTCTATAGATGTTTCATACAAATTCTAAAACCAAACCCTGATCTTATCTCCTCTACTCACTAACTTGTCTTTTTCTTAATCTTCTTCACTCAGTAAGAGGCCTATCCCAGTAAGAAGCTGGTTACAGTCAGCCTTGACACCTGCCCTTTCCTCACATCCCAGATCGAATTCACAGCAGAACCTGTTGGCTCCACCTTCAAACCACATCCTTCATCTTACTTCTTCTCATCTCTTCCATCTCAAACACTGTGGCTCTAGAGGAAGGCCAAGCCGCAGTGCCTCACTCTGGGTCCATTGCTATAGTCTCTGGTGTTTTTTTTTTTTTTTTCATTCCATTCTTGTTTAGCTACAGAAATTGTTCCTATAGCAACCAGAGTAATGTTTTTAACCACCAAATCATATCGCCCATGCTCAAAGCCAGAGGGGGGGCTTCCTGTACACAGAGAATAAAACTCAAACTGTATGCAATGGTCTGACAGGCCTCACTGGCTCTTGCTTCTGCTTATCCTGACTTTACTCATACCTTTGTTCTAGCCACACTGGCTTTCTTGGTGTAGGGAGGTTTAAATTTACTATTTTCCTTCTGAAGTTTCGATAATTATAGGACATGATGGGGGCCGTGGTGCATGCCCGTAATCCCAGTGACTGAGGAGGCTGAGGCAGGAGGACCTCGAGTGTGAGGCCAGAGGCAGCCTGAGTAACTTAGCAAGATCCTGTATCAAAATAAAAATATAAAAAGGAGGGTGGGGGTGCAGCTAAGTGGTGGAGTGCTCTGGGTTCAAAGCTTCAATCTCTGACTACCATGAAAGAAAGAAAGAAAGAAAAAGAAAGAAACAAAGAAAGAAACAAAGGAAGAAACAAAGAAAAGACAAAAATGTTGTAGTCTCTGAAATGAACTGACAACAAGCAGATAAAGTACACAGTGAGCACGGGTCGTCTTGTACGCAGGTGAAATTTCCTAGGTACCAGCCACATGTGGCCATCTCTGTCTGGGCCAGCATCAGACTCCACTCTCTCCATGTGGAAAGATCTTGCCTAGGCAGAAAAGGGAAATAAGACAGAAAAGTCTCTGTTTGTACCTGCTGTTTACTTCACTGATAGAGGGAAATTTTTTTTCCAGAAGAGGAGCCTGTCAGTGACCCTGTCTCTCATGAGCAGTCATCTCAAAATTACTCAGAGAAAGAGCTTCCAGGATGGCATGTCTGGGTCCCCCATGTGCATCTTCAGATATTCAGCTCTTTCCTGTCTCATCTTTGTACTTATTTCCTCTAGCTGGAGTTCCCTTCCTGAAGTCTTCATGTGGCTCCTGCCTTCAGAAGAGACTGAAAATTGCTATTCATTGAAAGGCTGAGCCTGACCACCTTGGAGAACCCAAAGGAGGGTTATGGTGGGGTAGATGGGAGCAGGGGTGGGGAACCTGCACTTTGGGGCTGGAGAGCTGGGTACAGAAAACAGAAAGCATGTTTGGAAAAGTCTCCATTCTATCTCCTCAAGTTTCATGAACCTTCTGTTTTCCAAGCCCAGTGACTGCCTCTGACATGGGCCTTCCAGGAGCTGAAAGTTCTAAGAGAGGGTGGACTTGGGGTAGAGCAAGTGGAGGGTATAAATGCATGTGAGGGTGGGTGTGGTGAGGATGACACTCCTGCCCTGGGAGGGGGTGGCAGAGCTTCCTGCTTTTCCTCCTCAGCATCTACTCCAAATGCTCACTAGCTCATCCTCTTGGCTCTCACAGTCAAGCTTCAAGCATGTTGAGCGTGGAGGACATTGGGGTGGGAACAGCTGGCACCACTGTCCCCCTGTAGCTCTGGATGAGCTGCGGGTGGAGCAGGTTTGTCATAAGTTTAGGGCCACAATCTTGCTGTCATGGAACAGGGGTTAGGGCCACCAGGTGAATGCTGTGATGGAATTGTTGGCCTCTTGGTCAGCTGGGGCCTCTATTCATTCTCCACGCCCTTGCCCAGTCTCCTCCCTTCCTGCCTCCCCTCTCCCCTGCCACAGCATAGCATTGTGGTAAAGAAGCTCTGAGGTTGTTTCTGCTCCCACATCCCATGCCAGCCTTTGCCCTTAATCAACAGAGCTCCTAAATCCAGCTGGTCACTGCAAGGTTGGGCAGCAGGGACAGCTGGGGTGTCCGTTAGAGAATCTTAGGAAAGAAGACATGGGCAACTTAGTGTACACATGTCCATGAGGAGAATCAGATGCAATTTATTTTTCTGTTTTAATGAGAAAAAGAAAAATTGTGAGAAACAATAGCGTCTGAGCTGGGTTGTCTGCAAGAGAGGGAGGGGCAGGAAGAAGGAGAAGGGGAGTAGGGAGTAAGTGTAGGAAAACAAGGAGGGAGACACCTAACAGGGAGAATTAGACTGAACTCCATGTCAGGGAAATACTGAGCACATTCTATTTATAGATTCTAGAGAATGTCTAAGGAGAGACAGTGAGTTGGTTTAGCTGTGTTAAAAGATGACTAATTACAGTCATTTACGGGAACTGCTGCTTAGCACGTCTAGCTAATCATCCTGCAGCCTGAATTGCCCATGTCGTGAATATATGCCCAAGTGTCTTTTGTTGTGAATTTTCTTTGATTGCAACACCTGCTTGTGAAGATTCTCTTTACCCTTATGCCACACAATTACCTACACAGGACTAAAACAAAACAGCCCGGGAGGGATGCTTTCTAAGAAAAAAGGAAAGCAAAACATGTGTCCATAAATACTGTATGCCATCTGTTTGGTATTATTTGATGTGGAGGAAATCAACAAAAAAAGCAAGATTTGATTTGTTTTGATTTTTGCAGCTTACTTTTCCCCATTCCGCCCTCCCACCACCTCGCATGCAGGTATGTAAGCTCCTGTGCCCATACACACTGTTCTTTGAGAATGAGATGTATGACAATTTCAGAAGTGCAGCCTCTGTCTGCAAAATCAACCATTGTTCTATCCACAGTTCTTTGTAGCTGAACAAACATTGCTTTTCCCATTTGTATAAAAAAGGATATGAAGTCTTATGTGCCTGCTACTAACGATACCCAGGTCACTCAGGAAATCTGCATCATATCAGACAATATAGGTTTGGATTAGAACAAAAGGTTACATTAAGTCCAAGTGAAAACCATCTTGACTTTTAGCTTAAGAATGTATATAGCTCCTGTATTAGATTCACAATTTCAAAAGTAGCTCGCTCAATTGTATTTTGTGGATACATGTAGACCCATCACTTCGTGGGTAGTTTGGAAAGAGGTAGGTCACCATGGCCCTGCCTCTCTGCCCCAGTGCCTACCACCACCATCTCTGTGAAAAGGTAATGAGCTGGAGCAGTGGACCGGGGCTTCTCGGCCAATGGTTGGAATGCAGATAGGGAACTGGATGTATGGAAAAGGAAAACAGATTTGAATCCTTAGTTCCTATAAAAATTCATCAACTTCTCTCCAGCCAACATTTGGCATTGTCATGGGGGTGTGTGCGCGCGCGCGCGTGTGTGTGTGTGTGTGTGTGTGTGTGTGTGTGTGTCTTCCCAGGCCTGTTGTTCAGATGAAGACATTACAGAACACAAAAGGCATGTCAAGTCCTCCAACACGGCAGCAGGCCTGAGATAAAAACCAGACTTTGGAGTCAGAGTGGGAACAAGCTATCTGTTTAAAAAATGTTACTTACTGTTCAAAAAAAAAAAAAAAAAAAAAAGTAAGGGATTGGGAATTAGAAACTAAGCTATAGGGCAAGGCATTAGGCTGCATGTCTCTGAGGAAAAGGTCAGAACTTGCTTTCCAAGCTTCCCTTGCAGGTGAGGTTTGTGCTTGTGATCCAGATGCCCTGACCACACGCACCCACGTGAGCCTGTGATTTGGAAGATGAGGACAGGAGGAAGCAGGCCTGGGCTGCAGCTACTCTGGATGCAGTGACAGGCAGCATTTCAAGGCTAGGTAGTAAAGTCCTTACAGAAGTGTCCTGATAGCAGAGTTTGAGGGATAAGCTATAGCACCAAGGTAGCTGGGACCATGGCCTCAAAAGATGTTTGTGTCCAAATTGCCAGAACCCAAGCATGAATATGTACTTCACATGGCAACAGGACTTTGCAGATGTGACCAAGTTAAGGATCTGGAGATGGAGAGAGAGATTAGCCTGGATTTTCTGGGTGGGACTGATGTAATCACAAGAGTCCTTATAAGAGGGAGGCAAGAGGCTCCGAGTCATGAGAATGGATACAGAGGAGAGAAGTAGATGTGATGATGAAAGCTGGGAAAAGAGAGAGAGAGAGAGAGAGAGAGAGAGAGAGAGAGAGAGAGAGAGAGAGAGGAGTTTGAAAATGTCATGCTGTTGGTTTTTAAGTGGAGGAAAGAGCCATAACCATGAACTGAGGATGCAGATGGCCTTTAGAAGTCAGAGAAGGCAAAATAAATAAATAAAGAAATAAGCAACAACAACAACAGCAAAATAAACAACCCTCACTTCCCAGAACCCTCCAGAAAGGAACACCACCTTGCTGAACTGTAAGAATAAATTTATGTTGCTGTGGGCTACTAATTGTGCTATAGCAGCGATTGTTGTTATTAGGTGCCATCGAGTTGGATCTGACCCATAGCAACCCTATGTACCACAGAATAAAGCACTCTCTGATTCTGTGCCAGGCACACGATCTCATTTATGTTTAAGCTCATTGTTGCAGACACTGTGTCAATACATCTAGTGGAGGGTTTTCCTTTTTTCATTGACCTGCCACTCTCTCAAACATGATGTCCTTCTCCAGGGATTGGTCCCGCCTGACTACATGTCCAAAATATGTAAGACACAGTTGAGCCATCCTTGCTTTCAAGGAGTACTCTGGTTACACTTCTTCTAGGACAGATCTGTTTGTTCTTTTGGCAGTCAATGGTGTACTCAATAGTCATCTCCAGCACCATAATTCAATAGCATCAATTCTTCTTCTGTCTCCCTTATTCAACATTCAGCTTTCACAATCATATGATGTGACTAAAAATACCATGGCATGAGTCAGGTGCACCTTTGTCTTCAATGTGACATCTTTACTTTTCAATATTTTAAAGTGGTCTTTAGCCACAGCTTTTCCCAAAGCAATGCGTCTTTTGATTTCTTGACTGCTGCTTCCATGGGTGTTGATTGTAGAACCAAGTAAAACAAAATCTTGGACAACTTCAATCTTTTCTCTACTTATTGTTAAGTTGCTTACTGACCCAGTTGTAAGAATTTTTGCTTTCTTGATGTTCAGGCAATCCATACAGAAGGCTATGTTCTTTGATCTTCATCAGTACATGTACCAGATCCTCTTCACTTTCAACAAGCATATGGTAGCAATAGGAAACTAGTACCTAAATACCTAGGTAATTGAGCCAAGCAGTGAGCAACAGAATCACCACTGGAGCTGTGTGATGCAATTCAGGTGTTTCTCTTAGCTGTGATGTTTCCGAACCTGATTTTCTAACTCTCCCCAAAGTGCCATAAGTTCTCATATCATTTAGCAAATTAATTTTTTTAACTATCTTGAATTCGTAGGTTTCATGGCCTGTAAAAAAGACCTCCTCCTACACCTTAGTGGCTCCTCTATCTCCTTTATCCTTCCCATTTTATTTCTGAATTATCTCTCAAATCCATGTTTGCTGTCCTAAATCTCTGGCCTTTTTACATATTTTTTTCTATTCTTTGCCTAGACTATTTTCATTGCCTCTTAATTGGTTTTCCTGTTTCTACTGTCTTCCAACACCAGCCCTTCCTCTATTTTCTTGTTATATTGTTATCTTTTTGAAACCCAGCCACCGTTATACTTCACTGTTCTGTTGGAAACATGTCAATGCTGTCTCACTGCCAAGAGGACCAAGTCCAAAGTCTTTATGTGGCATGGAAGTACCCTAATCACCTTCCTTGACCTGTTTAGATGGTCACTAACAGCAAAACTTTGATGTCAGTGATACCTAATAAGCTCTAGATCTTGGGTAAGTTCCTGAATCATAAACCTCATCATAAGTAGTGACAGAATCTTCCTCATTTGTAAATGGATGATTTAAGAAAATCCTACCTTATTTATCTCATTGCCATGAAAGTGAAATGAGATAATGGAAAGCATACTTGGTCCAGTGGTTGGCTTATAGTAGGCATTTAATTATACAGTTGTGTTCATGCACACATGTGTTTTATAAATTTCCACTAAATATTCTCTGCATCATCCCGTATTTTCATGCCAATACTTTTCTTACTGAAAAGCCCTTCCCTCCTTCTCTTTGGCCTGGCAAATTCTTGCAAGTTTGAACTTAAATGTCATCTCTTTCTGGGGACTTCTCTGACTCCCTCAAGCAAGGGGGTCAGTCCCTCCCATGGGTGTCTCTCTGGTGGGATTTACTTGATTCTACTGCAAAGAATTACTTACAGCATCACTGCCTCCATCAAGGCCTTTTTCATTTTGGTTCCACAAGGTCTGATGTGGCACTCCACAGACAGGAGTGCTCAGTTATTTTCCGAAGACAAGGGTGGAATCAGGACTGCCACCTACTCTTTCTGGAAAGTTGGACTTGGCTAAAAGCATCAAAGTTCATACTTGAAATATCGCATGATTGGGAAGCAAATCTACATAGGTGTTTTAAATAGGCTTTAAGAAAAAGTACTTTAAGAAAGTTGAAGATTACATACTGGGTAGAAAAGAATAATTACAAAGGATTGTTAGGCACAGAAGATTGTTTTTCAAAAAAATGTTTTTTAACAGGGAAGTTGACCACTTGCTGTAAGCAATTATTGGTACAAGAAATAATTTGGCATGTGGGCAGGGCAAATCCTCTGTGAAGGGCCACTACCAAATGAAGTTTGTGCCAATGAAAAAAAGAGGATTGGTTCTGCATGCAACTATTGACATTTTTGCATATGGTGACACACATCTGAGTGATAACTGATTGTTTTTTCACCTAGGTCAGCAAGAAGTTTCAAACAATCTAACCATATATATATATATATATATATATATATATATATATATATGTATATATTTTAATGTCAAATCACAACCACAGATTTCAACTAAGATTGCTGAGGAAAGGTTATTTTGTGAGTTACCTGGACTCTCAAAGCAAATATACTAACATGGGGATGATCTGCCTAGTGCTCCTTCAGGACTTTATGAACTGACCATACAAATGTAGTTCACAACTCATTTGGCCTCTCAGCAATGTGTCTACTTCCCTGGAAACATTTTCCATAGGTGGAAGTTGCAACTAGAACCATTGCTCAGCTCTGCTGACATTAGCAGCCAAATATACGCAGGGATTCAGAGGCAATATGAAACTCAGGTCACCAAGGCCATGGAACCTTTTTAAGAACAAAACCCAAAAGGTTATGACCTTGGTTGCCTCTAAAGTAAAGCCTTTCCTGCTTTCGATTAGAAACTGGTTTGGATGGAAACCAGCTGATGGGTGGACAATCCAATGGGTTCAACAGGCTTTTCAACCCTTGTAATTATCTCCTTCCTAAAGTAAATGTTAGCATAACCGTTGACATTTGATAAGTCACTCCTGTGCTATCTCAAGACAGGAGATAAACTTTTATCACTATTTGAGTAGTTAATGTACATTTCTTATCATAGAACATTATCCTATTTTGTTGATTTAATGTATAGAAATATATTTATATGCTTATGCAGTTAACACAATTGTACATATGTGCATGTATGCCTGTTTTCAGAACATGTGTAGTTTTTTAGTGCGTGTGTAATTTAGTAAGTTCATGGCATGCCTGGAGAATAAGTGGGGACTTTCTTTTGCAAATCTGAAGCTCAAGCAGTGGTTCTGGAGAGGCAGGAATGAAGTGGTTTTGAAGGGATCACAGGCTTCTGGGGATATATTTTTGCTAAGACTGATTACATCTTGCCTCTTGCCAGCATTATGCAGAGCATCGTGTCTCAAATTAGTGAGAACAATCTTCCACAAAAGATAAGAAATATGCCATTTCTTAAGAAGGAGACAATCTGTCAAAATTAAACATAAATAAAACCATAACTAGAGGGCCTTAGTCATTTACAGCCATTCATTTCTCCCATTCTCTTTGAACTCGCCCAGGGGAAGAGGCAAGTGACAAGCAGTTCACACACAGAGACATGGGCAAACCAGGGCGTCCTGCCAGCTCCACAGGATCTAAAATAGTCCTTTGGCAACTGAGCAAGTAATAGATTCCAGGCCCGGAGGCAACTACACACATTAGAAGAATGGGCCCTTAGTTGGGGCCCCAGCTAACTTCCCGGTCTTCTCCAAGCAGGCAGCTCTGCTTTGAGAACAGCCAATGAACGCTTGACAAGAATCAGCTGGGGATGCAGCTCAGCCAAGCCTGTACCCACACGCTGCTACTGAAAATGTTTCGGAGACCCCAAACATCTTATTTGCTTTCTTAGCAAAAGAAAGCACCAGTGTCCTCTTCTCTCCCTTCAAAACAGCCAATATCGACTTTCCCTGGTTCCTCAAAGTCCAATTAATAGGAGCTCTCACCCTGGACATTATCAACTTGTATGTGAGTTGATGATACAGGTTTATTTCACATTCAGCAAATATTTCCCAAACACTCACTCCTGTGGTAGCCTTGGGGAAACGTTCAGGAAAAGACTGATAAAAATCCTGGATTCAACCTCCTAGTCCTGCAAAAAACAAAAAGCAAAACAAAAAAGTATTTAAAAAAGAATGATGCAGAGAGTTATTGTTAGGTGCTATTGAGTTGTGTCCTACTCATAGCAACCCTCATAGGGTTTTTTTGGTAGGGGGTTGAATAAAGTTTAATCAAGTTATAGATTATCAGCACCTTTTTTTAATTGGAATTTTTTTTTTCGGTACTGGGAGTTGAACCCAGGGCCTCGCACTTGCATGCTCTGCAAGTGCTGGACCACTGAGCTGCACCCTCAGTCCATTTTTTTACTTTTTGAGACAGGGTCCCACTAAGTTACGCAGACTGCCTCTGGTCTCGAACTTGCAATCCTCCTGCCTCCGCCTCCCGAGCTGCTGGGATTACAGGTGTGGGCCACCGCGCCCGGCTTTTAATTGGAAAATTTTAATGTACAATTTAATGGCTATCATTCTGACACATATTTCATTGTGATAATTCCATATATGCATTTCATTGTACATTGCTCACATAACCTCCCCCTTACCCTCTCATGACCTTGCTCCCCCATCCCCACCCCCCAACCAATGATCTCCTATTTGTATGTCTATTTGTGGGAATATTTATCTACATATGTGCATCTCAATTTTGATTTAAGTCTAAACTTTTTTCTATAGTGATCTATCTTTTTACATTCTCAGCAGTATTGCATGAGTGATCTAGTCTGTATGCATTATTGCCATCCTTTGGTATTATTGATATTATTATTACTATTTCATACTAATAAAGTCCTCACAGGGTTTTCAATGGCTGATTGTTTTGGGATTACCTTGGGAATGGATTGCCATGTCCTTCTCCCATTTTTGCAGTGCTGGGAATCAAACCTGGGACCTCAGAGACTGCAGAGCGGCGCTCTACCAACTGAGCTAAATCCCAATGAGAGGATAGGGAGGAATAATTAAATATAAGAAGTACTCTAAAATGTGTTCTGTTTCCTACAATGTGTTAGGGGCCATGGGAAACACTTTATATGATTATCTCATTTGATCTTCAAAACAAAGCTTCAAGGTATGCACTGTCATTTCTATTTTATAGACAGAGAGGCTGGAGCTCAGAGAAAGTCTGGGAGTTGATGAAGCAGAGACTATCAATGTTGTGCAGTGAATTGATTCACTGGGGAGTAGGGGCTCCTGAAGGTTGTTGGGCCGTGAGGAGACCTGATCAAATCTAAAGAAGTATGTGGCATGGGGTTAAGATAAATTAAGAGAGGGAAATTAGCTAGGAGATCATCTAGCACTTAATGAAAAGTATGATAAAGGTTGACATGCAAATCTAAATAATAATAATAATGATAATAATAATATATGCGTGTGTTTTAAGAACACAACCAACTACAATAAAAACTATGCAGAAAAGCAAGAGAACTTTAATGCAAAAACTCAGGCCAGTAGTCATTTCAGGGAAGGGTAGGCCAATGGGAGGATGTAATTAGGGATAAGTTTCTCTGGGGGCTAAACAGTATTTAAATGCTCTATTCTTGAGCAGTATTGTAGGTACATGACAAATCATCACTTTTTTTTTGTGGTACTAAGGGATGAACCAAGGACCTCGTTCATACTTTGCAAGTGCTCTGCCACTGAGCTGTACTCCCAGCCCATTTTTAATTTTTAAATTTAAGGCAGGGTCTTATCAAGTTATGAAGGTTGCAATCAAATCTGTGATCCTCCTGCCTCTGCCTCCCAAGTCACTGGTATTACAGGCCTGGGCCATAGCACCTAGCCTGATTATTATATTCTTTTTCGAAATCTATATATCAGAGTTTCACAAACTCTCTCAGTTCATGGTGCTCTTAACAAGTCACCAAATTTTTCAGTGTCCCAAAACAAAACAAAATATCCAATCGTTTTGTTTATTAAATAGTTAGATCCAAACAGCCTAAAAGTAGTAGATTGCTGTCCCTGGAAAATTGAAATAATCCGTTACACTCCTGTGTTTCACTGTGGTGTCCAGGGTGCCTCAGCACACAGACTGAGAACTAAACAGTACAACTTATGTTCATGTGTAAAAAAATGTTCTACACACATACACATATATATACAGTATATTATATTATAGTTAAATATAGTAGAGCACATTCCATGGTGAGGTCAATGGAGACAGAAAAGAGTTATAGAATCTCCTTGGCTCAGATATGAGAAGGAAATATCAAAGACCTCATTAGAATCTTATTTTTTCAATAAATTTGCAAAAGAAGAAGAAGAAGAGGAGGAGGAGAAGGAGGAGGAAGAGGCAGAGGAGGAGGAAGAAAAGACACAACCTTGCTTGAAGGGATCAAAGAGGTCCGAGGAGTTTTTGCTGTGTTTTGTAAGCAATGGAACACCTGTGCTCACTTATCCTCAAAGAGAATGAGGCCAAAGAAATAGGAAGCTTGACAACAGAAAAATAGAAAAGACTGTTACAGGAGCAAAGTTACAGGAGGGAATAGGATGAAAGGCACAAGATGAGAAAGATGAGCATCCGTACCTTAGAGATGGGGGAGCAGGAGAATGAATGAAAGTAGAATTGAGAGACCTGGAGAGAGGGTGGGTATATGGCGGTAGGTGTCTCAGGAAAGCCGAATATAAGCGTAAAGGAATGAGGTTTGACTACGGGCTTAAGGAAAGGGGGAAGGACTTGGGAAAGCCAAAATAAGACATGCCTGAAAATGGGCAAAAAGGGTTCAAAGGATTGCCCCACGGCATGGGAGGCCCACGTGGAGTTTAGGTGGCCTGGATCTGGTGACTTCAAGGATCACAGTTCTTCACCATCATGCTCCTAGTTCCTCCATCCTAGCAACCATACTGGGTTACTACCGACACTAACCTCTCGATTGTCTGTGAGCCGAATCCTCAGGGGAACTCTCTAGAGTGGTTTCTGCTGCTTCAGTGGGCTTTCACTGGTACACTAGAATGTTGTTGTTGTTCGGTGCTGTTGAGTTGGAGTCTGACTCATAGCGACCCTATGTACAGCAGGTGAAACACTATTGTTAGTGCTTCTCTGCTATTCATAGGGTTTTCAATGGCTGATTGGTTTTTGGGAGTGGCTTGCCAGGTCCTTCTCCCAGGCCTGCGGCACCTGGTGTTCCCAGGTGATCTCTCATCCAACTACTAACCAGGCCCAACCCTGCTTAGCTTCTGAGAGCTGATGGGATTGGAAGCCACAGTGGTATGGCTGCAGGCCGGTACCTTAGAATAGAATGAAAGAAAACAAATACTTTCCCCTGGGTATGCTCCAATCTCTTTATTCTTTTGCTTCCAAACAAGTGAAGAACAATATATAGGCTTAATATTACCTAGTGCTGTTATTAGATGCTATTGAGTCAGATCCAATTCAGTGACCCTAAGTACAGCAGAGCAAAACACTACCCAACACAGTGTCATGCACACAATCTTTTTATGTTTGGGCCCACTGTTGTAACTACTATGTTTCTTCTCATTTTGAGTCATGCCATATCAGCAGCTGGAGGTCCCCGGGAATTTCCTCCATTCCCAATATTAAGTTACTCTACTTTGAGGAGGCAACTCTTCCCCAGTCATTTCTTAAATGCCTTCTAGCCCTGGGGGAGCTCATTTTCTGGCACTACAGTTGACAGTGCTTCTCTGCTATTCATGGGCTGATTAGCCATTGAAAACTCTATGAGAGTCACTATGAGTCAGACAAACTCAACTCAGGGACACTAACAACAATTATTTCTGCAGTGGGCTGCTGGGTCCTTCTCCCTAGACTGCCTTAGTCTGGAAGCTCAGTTGAAATCTGTCCACCATGCATTGCCCTGCTGGTATCTGAAATATCAGTGACATAACTTTCAGCATCACAACAACACACAATCCCACACAGCATGACAAGCTGACAGACACATGAAGGATTATTACCTAGTAGAAGATAAAATATAGGAGAGTGCAAGTGTCCACTAAATGGGGTAGGGGAGGGCCATCATGGCCTTCTAGTGAACTGGAACAGCCAGCACAAGCTTCTCTGCTACATTTCTGAGATAAAGGCATTGTGGACACAGAACAAGCCAGCTCTGAGTATATGGCCATCTATGTGGCCCTTTCACCTCAGAGTAAGTCCTCTTCTCTAGGTCTTGGTACCTAAACCTCCTCTAACCCCCCTTCCTTGAGTCAATTTACTGTATCTTCAGGAAGTTTCTATGGAAATAGAATAACAATACAAGAAAGCCTTCCATTAGACCAGAAGGGCTGGAGAGATTGGGGATATGTTATAGGATGGAACTACAATAGAGAATTTGGGTTTGAACGGACAGAGAGGAAGCAGGCAAGGCCTTATAGGGATGAACATGGTAGCCATGGACATCAGTGAACATAGAGTATAATCTTGCTTTGAATAGACATGAGCACCTCCACCTGGCAATGGAGAGAAGGTAGGGTAGGAGGACTGGCCCCTAGGACCAACACTGCCAAGCTGTGTCTCTGGACTTCCCCCAGAAGGCAATGGGAAAGTGAGAGTTCTAAGCAGAGATAGAATGTGTTGAAAGTGGTATGTTAGCAACAGCGAAGCCCTGAGCCACCGGCAGTGTGGACAATGGCTCAGAGGCAGGGGGAACCTGAAACAGGAAGACTGATAAGGAGACTGTTGCAATAATCTAGGCTGCATGTGATGAGAACCTGGGCTAGAGTAGTGGCAGGGACCAAGGAAGTTAGGAAGGAGTCTTCCACAGAGTTAGGCTGATTGGATAGGAGTGTGATGGGAGATGGATGAGATTCAAACAAGGTTGATTTGTTGGAAGTGCTTTGAAAATGTGTACTTTATTATTTATTTCCTGATATTTATGACTTCTCCAGTGTCATTACTGACCTCATTTACAGTCTGGAAACTCACATCTACTTCATTCAATATACTCTGTGCATCTTCACAAATAGATTCACTTGACCCTTTTAAAAAGTCTTTATATCATGATAACATAAATTTAAAAACCAACACTTACTGAGTCCCTGTACTCCCAAGTCCAGGCTTGTTTAGGAATTGCTAGAGAAGCACAGAATAGGTAACTAAGCATTAAGTAGTTGTCCCAGCTACAGGAGAGCCCATCCTGACCCTGTGGGCCACTTCAGGCCATATGACACAATATCTCAATACTTGTTGCCTTGTGCAGGGGTCACTCTAGTATAATCCAGTTTGTCCCTTCATTTCAGAGCAGACTCATGTCCACTGGAAAAGAAGGCATCCTGTCACAAAAGAAAAGGCTTATTCTGAGCTTAATTTGTTGTTAAATAGGATCTTCCTTCGATGTTCAATGGATAAATGAAGGCATTTAGCTTTCAACTATGAATGGGACAGACTATACTGTGTGTAAAGATGTAAGGATGGATTGGGAAACAGGCAATACAAATGGTAATAGAAGAGAACCATAGTTTGAGATTCTACTGCCTTTAATAGAAGACTTTCTTATGTGAGCTATATGAGATAAGAACGCTACAGTCACATGGTCTCTGCTACTTTTGCTCACAGGAAAATTTCCCCACTGGGTATAATGCTTATGTTCTCAAAAGCAGAATTTCTACTTGAAGAATATCAGGCACTTGAAGACCGATGAGCAGCAGTTAAAGTCAGCCTAGTGAGTTTCTTTTAAGCCACCACACTAAGTAGATACTGGGTCTCAACTCAGAGAACTCCACTGGCAGACCATCTCGGCCATTGACCCAGTTCTCAGCCACCATTTCCCTCTCTCTTCGTACTGCTTTGAATCATCAACCTCATGATCTCATTTCTGCGCTTCCTACCAAGGACCCAATGCAAGTATTCCTTTCCAACTTTGTTCTTGGGGTTTCTGATACTCTACTCTAGCCATCCTTTTTACTTTCAGGAGAATTTAATTTTATTCTATGCGAAAATAATAATAAGCTGCACTTGGTTTAAGTGAAAACTTCTGGCAAGGTCTTGGTTGGAGGAAATTTGTTCATTTAACAAATGCCTAGTGAGCACCTACGGGCTGGGATTTAGCTCAGTTGGTAGAGCGCTGTGCTGCAGTCCCTGAGGTCCCGAGTTCAATTCCCAGCACTGCAAAAATGGGAGAAGGACCTGGCAATCCATTCCCAAGGTAATTCCGAAACAGTCAGCCATTGAAAACCCTATGAGGGTCGCTATGAGTCACACCGACTCGACAGCACCTAACAACAACAACAACAACAAGTGAGAACCTACTAAGTATCAAGCACTGTGCTTACTGCCGAGATATTGAACTGAAAGTCAAGTTCCTTCAAGGAGTCCTTCAGCTGGAAGGGACAGAAAATTAACACACAAGCACACATTTGCAGGAGAATCTCCACTGGTTTAGACAGGAATTTTTTGTCCTAGTAATCTGGTGTCCAATCTCAAAATAAAACATAGTCAATCAAAAGGAATAGTTAATAGAGTCAGTAGTGTTTAGAGATTAGAGATTATTTGTATCCTTATTTAAACTTTCTTTTAATGATAAAATAGTATTTACATAATAAACACAAATATAAATTCTGGATCATGCCACTATGCCTCATGAGCCTGCTATGTACCTGCCATGTCTGGTATAAATGTCTGATGGATAAAGTTAGATAAAGGGGCTGGCTCAGAACTCCACACATGGGCTGTAGAGACTGATGTGCCTAAACTCAACAGCAAGAGCCCTCAGAAAGAGCTCAAAAATGAGCAAATGATGGGTGATAAACTCTCTTCTACTCTCTTTTGCTTGCTCTCTCAGTCTGTGCACAATTGATGTTTTTCTCTTTGTGGAGCCTAGTTGTGTGTTGGGTATCAGGAAAGATGCTCAGGAAGAAAAGTCCTGGCCTTCCCAGACTGCCCCAAGGTTACATTCCAGGCATGGCCACTGCCATGAGTGAGTGAGAAAGGTGGAAAGAGCTGGACCAGGACATGAGGAGTAGAGAGTGTGCTATAGAAAGCCTATCCATCCATGTCTCTGGGAGGATTGGGAGATGGATGCCCAGGAAACTCCATCGATTTCGAGAACAAAACCAGTCAAAGCAAGTATCACAACCTGCACTATTCCTACAGGGAACAAGTCATAAAATGCCAGTGCTCCCTTTTGTCCAAACTCCCCAGGGATGCTCCCCTAGGAGGCTGGTTAAAGCCTTTAGCACAGGCTGGGTCCCCCAACAGGCCTAGCTTCGGTGAATGGGGTCCAGGCTGGGCCACAGCCTCATCTCTTGCTCCCTTAGGAGCATTGGGAGGACTTGGGGGGTGGTTAAGTCCAGCGCCTGCCTGTTGTGTAATCAGGGCTGGAGGCTGTCTCTCAGGGAGTTCACAGCAGGACACTGCTTGCTTACTCTCAGGATTTGCTCTGTGGTGATTTCCAAATTAGGAAGCCCAGCTAGCCTGGAAACCCAGGAATGCAGGAGGAGAAAAAGGAATGTCCCAAAGAGGGGGCTGAGTTGATCTCATTCCATAGCCTGGAAAGGAAGGTCACAGGCTCTGTCTCTGCCCAGCATTCTGATCACCCTCTCCTCAATGACAGAGTGGACTTTCCCTCCCTAAGACTCATTCGGTTTAACTTCTGATAGTGAGCATATTTGTCTTTATTAAAATCACCAGGAAAGATCATGATTTCTAACTCCATCCATGGTCTGGGATAGAGGATGAGGTTCTGTGGCTTATTATCAGTGTCAATGAACAAATCATAATGTGTTTGATTTTCGCTGGGTGTCAGGGACCCAGGCTCAGGCAATGCTGGCCAATGATTAACATTTATGATAGAATTTAAAATGGAACTTTGACTCATAAGTCAATTATTCACTGTTTGGTCTTAAAAAATGCACCTGCATTTTACATGGAGGCTCAAAGACAGGTAGGTTCTGGTGTCATTGCTTAAACTGTATGGTATACGCTAGGAGAGGGGAGAAACAGGAAGGCAGGCCACCATGCTGTCTGGCCTGAGGCCACATGGGAAAGGTGCATTTTATTGGATCATAGGCCCCTACATAAAATACCTCAGAACATTTTTTTTTTTTTTTTTTTTTTTTTTTTTTTTTGCAGTACTAGGGGTTGAACCCAGGGCCTCGTGCTTGCATACTCTGCAAGTGCTGGGCCACTGAGCTGCACCCTCAGCCCATTTTTTTGCTTTTTGAGACAGGGTCTCTCTAAGTCACGCAGACTGCCTCTGGTCTCAAACTTGTGATCCTCCTGCCTCTGTTTCCCGAGCCGCTGGGATTACAGGCATGCGCCACTGCACCGGGCTTAATACCTGAGAACTCTTGGCACGTCCTGCATCACACTGGTTCACTTTGTATCCTGGGTGAACCCCCTATCTTGGTCTCCAAGAATGGTAAGGGAGTTTGTATGGAGCAGAGTTTCAATGTCTTTGGGACAACTGAAAAATGGTTCATTCTTCCCTAGAAGTAAGAAGTACCACATGTCTAAAGAATCTGGAAAAAATGCCCTCAATCCTCTGGACCCACCTCCCTGGGTGACCCCAGGCAGACTGTTTTCCAGCCCACATTTTCTTCTTTAATTGACTTGCTACACACCTAGCTCCCAGGCCTTTATCCTATGCGACATCTGTTTAGACTACGACACAAAGTAATAGGCAAGGCTGGTCTGGGGCAAATGGGCAAATTGTTTTGGGGCCTTTTGTTAATTAATCCATTACTTCTTTCAAGTATACAAATACCTGTTGAGTTATTGCTAAGAGCCAGGCCCAGGGGTGGAAAAACTGACCTTTGTGGTGCTTACTGCTGAGTGAACTGAGTAGAGATGATTTCTGGGAGCACTAGGTGATTGCTGTCCACTGTGGTGAGGGCTCCAGGGAAGAGGACTCTGAGTACCGTCAGAGGCGCATCTGGCCTTGCTTAGCTTAGGGTGGAGAGGGCAGATATGGAAGAATGAGCAAGTAGAAGTTGGTCTGGTAACCTGCACATTTGTGGGGGTGAAGGAATGCTGGCCAGGGTGTTCTAAGCAGAGAGAACATGAAGCTCAAAGCAACCTCCTGCAGGCAGGAAGGAAGCCTCATGGATTCTGAGAACTGGAAGAGCCTAGCTAAGTCTGGTCCATCAGATGCACAGCAGCAGGCTCCAGGCAGCAGGCCTGGGGAAGAGATGTCTCAGAGAGAACTAGGGGATTGATCATGGGGATTTCAAAGCCATGTCAAGGCTCAGGGTTGAGTCTGAGGGCCCTGGGGAACCATGGCAGGTATAAGAGAAGTGGCGATCTGATTGCATTTGCACCTAAAAATGTCCTTTTGACTGCAGGATGGAGACTGGGTTGGAAGAGGCAGGCAGTCTGGGCAGCAGAGGCCTGCAGTGATCCAGCCAGAGAGTGAGGGTGGGAGGAAATGGCACTCACCCCGACTCTCCTCCTTATATCCAGCTGCCTTCCAAATGCTCCATGGCCAGGCCATCGATCTCACCCCCAGGATCCTGGTCAAATGGGCCCAGACAGGGCTGAGAGCTTGGAAGAGAGGAGCGGAAGAGAGAGGCCAGGGCATGGCGGCAAAGAGAACCAGAGCTGTCTCCCTCAGAGCTGTGTTCTTGTCCTGCTCTCTGTAGGTCACCAGGCATTGGCAGACAGCCCTGTGGGCCAGGGCCTCGCAAGGCGCTGGCCACTTGTACTGAATTTCCTTCATAAATGTCATTCTTATCTCAGGAAATGGGTTAGGAGTTTTGTGGCCACACCACGCTCAGGATGGCAGGCAGGCGCTGACTGTGTCAGAGAGACTGCTCTCTGATCCTGAAGGCCAGGTCACTGGCAGGTCTGTCAATGGACTAAGGGACTCCCTGGCCACGGCACTGTGCTCATGTCAGGGAACTTGGAGACCTTTCGGCCAACCACTTTGTTTTCCTGTTTCAGACTCTGAAGGAGGAAACGCTTTTGCTCCTCCTGGTTCTGCTACCATCCCCCCTGGACCCAAGCCCATGACTTTCCTCCCTGTGCCTCCTTCCTTCAGATAGGCCGCCTGCCACCCCTCCCTGACGTCTGGTTGTGCAGCAGGAATGGCATGCATTGGACATAGCAGCTCAGAGCTGACAGACTTTGGCAGAGAGGCAGGAGGCAGCTTTCCTGGCCTCAGCCCCACTGCGCTGGCGTGGAGCCAGCATGTCTTTCCTTCCTTTTACAAACAGTCTGTTCAGCTGTAAGACTTGGCCAGAAGATAACTTGTATCTATAACGAAGACTCCAGAAATAGAGGTGAGACACCAGCTTTGGGAGCCAGGTGCGAGGCTTCTTACGGAAGCCTTGGGCACATCCTTACTGGCTCCTGCCCACAAACAGCCAACGCAGGAACTTCAACAATAGGCATTGCTTTTGCCAGGGAAAGCTGGCTGAGATCCTGCAGGGCACCACCTGGCTGCTCCCACCTCCAGCAGGAGCTACAGGGCAGACAAGAGTTCTTAACCCACAAAGGCCAGGAGGCCCACCGGTACCCAGTGGTGTTTATTGGGTTCCTAGGGATTTGCCTCACCCTGGGCTCACATTTTGCACACGGCATTAAGTAGGATAAGATGCTCTGTAATTTTGTCCTGAACCATGTGCATAGGCTGTTGTGGGGTTCACCGCTCCAGTGTGGTTATCTCTCTGGGCCTGGATAGTGGAGCAGGAACCACACATATAACCTCTTTTCCCTCCAAGCAGGGAACCCACGGGGACCGGGTGAGTGTGATACGGTCAGAAACACCTCGGGAGGTCTCTTTAAACACACAGCTCTTTATTGTACAGCACTTAAAAGTGCTGCAGCCTTAAAATGTTTCACAGCTCTGAGGGTTAAGTGACACACAGCTCTAAGCACTGTGGCTTCTGCAGCTGCTCTCTGAGATGGTGGTCTGCTCAGGTCTGCCTCCGCACTGGTCCGGTGGCTGCTCCCATGCTCTCTGCAGCAGCCGGTCTTGGGGGCTTGGTATTTGCTTCTCTCCTTGGTGCACGTCCCCCAGTGTCTTCTCCTCTTGCAGTCTTCCATCTTCATCATGGTCATGGTAACAAAGCAACAGCTGGTTCCAGAGCAAGAGAGCCAGCAGCAAGCAAGCTCTCCTTTTATTCCTCTTGGGACCAATCAGAACCCTGGGCTTTGTTTGGAAGTGGCCAATCGTGAGCCTGATAATTGATAAGTGGGTAGGAGGCAGGGAGCAACGAATCATAGGCCTCTCCTTAGTGGGCAATAGGGTGATAGGATACAACCTATCAGAGAGTGAGGGTCTAAAGCAGAGAGAGCCCTGTCTTGCCAGGTGGGGGCCATTTTGGCTGTTCAGTCTCAGACTTCCTGGACTCAAGCTGGGTGTGCCACAGCGAGTCACAGAGGGGTCCTGAATGCACCTCAGGCCTCCATACAGGCCAAATAAACCTCAAGCCATTTCTCTTCCTCTTTGCACCCCACATTTATCTCTACAGGCTGCAATGGCCAGAAGAGCACTGAGAAAGGGGCAGTATCAAGGGCTCACATGTCATGGGTCACATAGAATCAGGAGGGCTGAGCCTCTTGGAGTCTACACATGTAGAATTCAAGTCTATAGCAAAATGCGATTCTTTTGCCTCTTTTGAACCACCAGGGAGTAGGCTCCAAGGCAAGTATTATTCACTGCTTGCTCACTGCCTATCCACTTGGTCACCGAACAGATATTTATAGGGCACTCATTCCATGCCCTTCTTGGGCCACATGAGGGGAAATGCAAGAATGAAGGGCATGGTACTGTCCTTCAAAGAGAGTTGGAGGGCCATGGATACTGACTGAGGTTTGCTTCAGTGCATAGCCCCCAGGCAACAATCTCATGACTAAAGTTAACCTTATGACGTTGTTCTGATGATAGAATTGGAAGACACAGGGTCGAATCCTTTTATAACATGTTAAGAGTAAACTTCTTCTGAACTATTTTCCACACATACACACACACAAATAGCCACTGTCCACAATGTCACTTGACCCAGGAGAGCTAGGGTTCCTATGTTTAAGGTCTGCCTCTTACCTCTTCCACTTCCGGGCAGCTCACTACTGTTCTGTGCTTCATGGCACATAAAACATAACAATAAAAACAGAACCGTAAAAAAGTAAAAATGAAAGTATGTACCATAATGGTAAGCTATTGAGAACTAGTAGTATAATAATATTTGGGAGAAAGACCTGACAGCCCACTCCCGAAACAATCAGTCATCGAAAACCCTATGAATAGCAGAGAAGCACTGACATTATGCCACGCATGGCACAGTGTCAGGTACTGTTTTTTTTCTGTTGTATCTAGGGTCGCTATGAGTCAGACTTGATTTGATGGACCTAGCAACAAGTATAATAATGTGGGAGAATCTGGTATAAACTTAATATAAAGCTACAGGATAATTAAGTTGTGGTATACAGTGCCCAGTCAAATAGTGCATGCGTGAGGGAATATTAGTTTCTAATTTTCTTCAACTGATTAACAAATTCACACAAAACCACCTTTGATGCTTAGCTGGTAACAAGTTTTCCTTCCCTATGTACCATGGCTTAAGTTACCACAGCAGCAGGAGATAGAGTGTGTACAGGATGCTGGGAGAGTTGTGGGGGCGTTTTTAAAAATCAACACTCCAGCTGGGTGCGATGGCTCACACCTGTAATCCCAGTGCCTCAGGAGGCTGAAGCAAGAGGATTGATAGTTCAAGGACAGAATCAGCCTACATGACTTAGTGAGACTGTGAGTCAAAACAAAAAAGAAAACACATGGGCTGAGGGGTGCAGCTCAATGGTAGAGCACTTGCAAAGTATGGGTGGGGCCCTGGGTTCAACCCCTAAGTACCAGAAAAGAAAAATATCAACACCTATTAAAGTGAAAGGAAGGAAGCAAGAGTGGTCAGAGGGAGAAGTCAAGCTGCAATGCAGGACCATGGTGGCCTCAGCGGACATCACAGGCTTAGGAGATAGGATGGTCCTTCAGGGTCACCCCACTTTGTGCCTAGATGGCTAGGACCATATCACTTCTTATTGATCTATTGTTTTGTTCTGGTTTTGTTCTATATTTTACCTCCAACTGAAGAAACAGGGATGGAGCTGGGGCTATGTGCCCAGTACTAGAAGACACGGAGCCAAGACTCCAAACCCAGACCTCTAATATCCTGTGGCTATAACATGGTGAGTGGGTGGTAGCAGTTAGGATGAATGAATAAAGAAGGATCTGTGTGGCAAAAGGCAGTGTCTACCACAAAGTGCCTTAATCTCTCATTTTATCCACATAGTTAATGAAGATGTCATATTCTTACTTTTCTACAGGCAGTGGTGGGTGTAAAATGAGTGCGACTCCATCTTTCCTCCACGAGGTCACATTTTCCAGATTTGCTTTTCTCCAAATTTTACTTAGAGGATGTGCAAAGCCAGCGAGTGCTTCTCATCCTTTCATATGCCTGTGACTCTCCTGGATCTTGTGAACACGCAGACTCTGGGGTGGCCTGCGGTTCTGCATCAGAAATGTGATGCTGTTGGTGTTAGACCACACTGGGCAGCAGACCTCTACTTTTTAGAATAATTTCTACTTTGCTCTCTTTAAGTCAGCCCCACTGTATATTCTTCCCTGGGTCACATCTGGTGGATGCTTCCAAAGGGATCTACGCCACAAGAAGTAGCATCATTTAGTAAATAACCTCCAGTCAGTTCTTCTGAGAAACAATCCGGCACCAGGTGTGGACTCTGTGGAACCCAACTAGGGGGCTTTCAGGGACTTTTCTACAGTTTCTACAAGGGTGCTATGTCATTGCCTATACTTTAACTGTTAGGAGAGGCTATTTGGCTTTCTGTCTGTGAAAAGTATTTAGTTCTGGAAAACCATACTTGTTCATGTGAACCCTGACTAATAGCAGGAGCTGGACAATGAGCTGATCACTGAATTTGCTGGAGATAGCAGGACTGGGATGAGAAAGCAGCCCAGTGGAACCCATTCACTCCACTGGGCCAGGGTCAGTAGGAAAATGAGGAAATTTTCCCAAATTAGTGCACAGCTCCTTCCCAATGTTGTTGATGTGACTACCAAGTACTATGCCTAAACGTAACTTCTTTGCTTGCTTGCTTGCTTGCTTGCTTGCTTGCTTTCCTTCCTTCTTTCTTTCTTTCTTTCTTTCTTTCTTTCTTTCTTTCTTTCTTTCTTTTGTTTTCTTTTTAGCTTAATGGTTACTGCTGATGCTGCTAAATTATGGTTTGTGTGAATGCATGTTTTCTCTCTACATTTGTAGGTGCCAAACCTGTCACTAACCTGACAGTTGGTGTATCTCCCAGCACACTGAAGCTCCTATCTGGGAGGATACACAGTGCAGGGAATGGTTGATGTTAATTCATGGGTTGCTTTTGCTTTGTCTCAGTAAGGAAATAGGCTGCTATAGTAACACATTTGTGGGGTTTTATCTCTTGGGGAAAGTAGAAAATTGCCTTATGTGAATAACTCCACCCAGTAATTATTCACAGAGCTTCAGGTATTGAAATCTACCATTTTTGTGGTTTATATTAATGGCTTCTGTAAGTTAAAAAAAAAAAAAGGAAATATATTTCAATTTCTCTCTGCCAAAGCAAGCAAACAGCAGCAGGAAGGACCAAACTAAGAAGATAATTTATTACAGATTCTTTAAATAGGAAGCTTTCACATTCATGGCTCAGAAACTTTGGGAAATAAAATTTAGCAAATTTAACCACACTGAACAAAGAGAAAAAAAGCTGAGAGGGCTCTGACCTCAGGGAGTGAAGTGGGGGCAGGACACAGATAAGGAAAAACTCAACAAATAAGTTCATTAAATAAGTTCATGTCCTGATTAGGACTGTAAAGAAAATAACAGGAAATGTGCTAAAGAATAATACAGGGCACCACCTACTTGGACTAGGGTGGCTAACACAGACTTGGATGAGAAAATGACGTTAAAGCAGAGACCTGTATAATGAGAAAGAACAAGAAGGGCATGTTCTCTTTCTTTTGCAACGAAATTAATGGTCATGGAAAGGGTGAAATAAACAATTTACTACCTCCTTGGCCAAGCCAATCTTCCATCTATTTCTCCGTGCCAGGTGACTATTGTGCAAGAGTTTTCTTAACCCTAAATGTTGTGAGATTAGGTCACCTCATCTTCGGAAGAAGAAAACAAGAGGTTAAGAATTTGGTCAGGGTGGTACAGAGGGTGCACAGGGTGGTAACAGGCTTGGGGAGGAGTGTCATGTCATGAAAATACGAACATTGGCTGCTTTTATTTTCCCCAAGAACTGATACCAACTTTTTGAGTTTTTGACCAGTGTCTACCTTGGACACACTAGCTAGGGCAGGAAGGGGTATGTAAGACAGAATTTTAAAGGTATTTCAGAGCATCCAAATATATTTAGCTTGACTTGTGGTTTGTAGTCTGATCTTGTTGGTACATTTTGGTCTCATTTCTCTCCTATCTTTTTTACTTTCTGCGGCATTGCTGTTGGTCCCCAAGGGTGGGAGGTAGGGGAAGGAATTACCTGAGTGCTTGCCTGTTCGTCGGCAGCAGCCAGCTATCTCCGCTCAGTCCCCTCTTCTGTTTGTTGACCCATGGAAGATGTACTTCCTGTGGGTTCCAGAAGAAGGCACTCTTCTGGGTTCATGGACTGGTTCTTTGGCTGGTGGTGGTAGAAGGGGATCTTAGTGAAGCACCTTCTCCATCCTTACTGCACATGAAAAGTCCATCTCCCCATGGTCCCTTCGCCTTGCTGGGTAGGCTCCAGAGCGGCCATATCAAGATGGCCTGGGTAAGCTGGGCACGGTGGCTCACACCTGTAATCCAAGTGGCTTGGGAGGTGGAGGCACGAGGATTGCAAGTTTGAGACCATAGGCAGTCTGTGTAACTTAGACCCTGTCACAAAAAGTAAAAAAAATGGGCTGGGGGTGCAGCTCAGTGGTCCAGCACTTGCAAAGCATGTAAATGTGAGGCCCTGGGTTCAACCCCCAGTACCGGGGGAAAAAAAGATGGCCTGGGTCTCAGCTACTTAATTCTCTATCTCTTTATCTAATGCAAGCTAGGAAAGTTACTGTCTTTGTTCCTACACTGTAGGAACAGTAGTAGGATGTCAGGCTGTCTCCTCTTACCATACCAGCACCCTAGTCTTTTTCAGCTCAATTTCTTACATATCTTCACATCATGGGCATGTTGCTGTTGTTGTTGTTGTTGTTGTGTGCTGTTGAGTCAAGCCTGACTCATAGCGACTCTATGTACAGCAGAATAAAACACTCCCTGATTCTGTGCTAGGCACACTGTCATGGGCGTAGCCGTCATAGTTTAGTGGCTCCATGCTAAGCCAGAACAATCTGTGACTAAGACAGGAGAGTAAGGGAGGTGTAGATGGCAGGTGAGGAGCCTTTGATTGCTTGGGAAGAGAGGAAGAAGCACCTAATATGATCTCTGTATTCTTTCCTCTAGCCTCCTTAGTACATATGAGAGGGAAATTATTATAACTCCCTCACTCCCTCTGAGAAATCTTGTGGCACAGTTTGGCACCTCTACAATCAACAGATCTGTCCTAGAAGAAGGGCAACCAGAGTGCTCCTTAGAAGCAATGACAACTAGACTGAAACTTACATATTTTAGACATGTTGTCAGGAGGGACCAATCCCTGGACAAGGACATGATGTTTGGGAGAGTGGCTGGTCAACAAAAAAAAAGAAAGACCCTCAATTTGATGGATTGACAGAGTGTCTGCAAAATGTGTTTAAATATAAAAAGATCATGTGCCTGTCACAGTGTTGGGGGGTGTCTTGTTCTGTTGTACATGGGGTTGCCATGAATCAGACCTGACTCCATGACACCTAACAACAACAACAAGCTCTGTGAACTATCTGCAGATTTTCACTGACTCCAGTTGAGAGAGTGGAAATCTATACTTCATATTCTCATGTTCCAGAAAGTAGATGGCAAAGTTAGGATTTGAATCCAGGACTATGTGACTTAAAAGCTCATTTCTTTTCTTCATATGGTACTGCCTTCAATGCATACTGTATGCTGTCTTCTGAATGTTTGTGTCCCCCTAAAATTCCTGTGTTGTTGAAACCTAACCACTACTGTGATGGTGTTAGGAAATTGGTCATTAAGAAGTGATTAGGTCATGAAGGTTCTGCCCTCATGAATGGAATTAGTTCACTTTTTAAAAAAATGATAGTCTCAGAAAGTCACCTTGTCTCTTCCACCATGTGAGACACAGCAATAAGGTGCCATCTAAGAACAAGGAAACAGGCTCTCACCAGATACTGAATCTTTTGGTAGCTTGATCCTGGAATTCCCAGTCTTCAGAATTATGGGAAATAAATGTCTGTTGTTATATCTTTCCTAGTCTATCATATTTTTTAATGCCAGGCTGAACAAACTAACATACCATATTTTAGAGTTGGAATATGCCTTGGAAAAAAGAAATCCGGGCCAAGAGAGAGTATAACCAGGGCTTCATATCTGTGAAGGATTGGGTTCACATTCCTGCACAGGTTTAATCCATTAAAAGTTAGAGAATTTGGGTTCAGTTCAGGCTTGGATTTAAATTCTATGTGTAGATAGCAGGGGCTTCAAACCAAACCAAAATCTGAACCCAAACCCCCAACCTGTTCCAGTTCAAACATTGCAAAAATATTTTCAGAACTCCAATCTGAACCCAAACCCAACGAAAAATTGGGTTTGGGTTCAGCTTTTATTTTTTTTCTTTTGTCATTAGTTATTTACAAAATAGAATTTTTAAAAATTTTATTCATCTTTCTACATATAGGGTTAAAATTGTAAACCTGAAGCCCAACTGAACCCAAACCCTCTAAATTTTAACACATTAAACCTATACACAAACCTGGACTGATTTTTTTTCATGGGTTTTAAGTCTTGAGGCATTCTGAATGGGAGATATGGGTAGATGTATTTTAAAATCCTTTAACAAAATCTAGGTAGAAGAAATAAAATGAAATGGGTTTGAAGAAGCTGAAATTAAAATGTCTAGATTTCTGAATCCACCACCATGATGTGCTTTGCCTGGGGGCCTCATCTATCTCCTCTAGAGTGCAAGCTCTGGCCTGATCCTGTTTAACTTGGCCTCGCTGCATGGTAGATGGCCTCAGTGTATGCATTCTTCTTGCACGCCTATAAAGTTTGAGCTTATAGCAGGAGAGCAGAGACCTGTACAAGACTGCAGCAAGAATGAAGCTGCCAAGACTTAAAACTATGTAGCTCAGACTGCATCCAATGTGTAGACTCCAACACCACAGGAGTCAGAAAGGAGAGGCGAATTCTTAAAGCAGGCATGGGGAGGAGGGTTGGGGAAAGGTGACAGAGACCAGGTGGAGGGGCTACGACCAATAGAAATGAGGTCATTACCCTACTTCTGCTCAGAGATCCATCCAACGGTTCTCCTCACTCTTGTTATTAAATATTTCTCTATCTAGGACATCCAGTTCTCTATTATCCCCATCTGACTAATGTACTCAGATTCTTTACAAATTCTTTTTCCAGGCTATATCACCCCCGAGTGCCTGCCCCCAGCTAAACCTGTCAGCTGATGAGAGCAAGTTGTTTTATCCGAGTAAGGCCATCTTGAGTCAGGGTGTCATCTGAACTTGGACCTGCTTGGTTAGTCATATTTTAGGGCACTCTGGTTACACATCACCAGGAAGTTCAGAGGCCCCTGCCTCAATTTGCAGTTAGATTGGATCTTTAATTTGTGGCCACTTAACTAGTTAGAAGAATCCTTTCCAAATATTTTATTTTCTTTCAGTTCATTTTCACTTATTCTTTATGAATATTCAGTGATAATAATGTATAGCTGGATACTTTTCTATTGTCAAGAGGAAATACTAGGTTATGTCAAATACTCTCTGTCCTCAAGAGGCAGGGAAATAAGATTATACATACACAACACAGGTAAAACCATAAATGACTTAAAAAATTAAAAATGTAGGTCTTTCTAGGATGATGATGATGTTGATATGATAATGATAAAGGTAGCTGACACTACTTATAGCTTATTATGTGCATTATTATGTACAGGACACAGTGCTAAGTGTTTTATATGATGAATGTAATTTAAACATTCAACACAGGGCAACAGTTTTCCAGACAGATGGACCAACAAGAGCAGAAGTGTGGAGAGGGGAAGGCTCAGGGCATGTGTGAAAATATAGCAATGTGACTAGAATGTAGAATACACGAAAGGGAGAGGGGATACAAAGGCAGAAAAAGTAGCTCAGAGCATGTTGTAAAAGATCTTCATTCTCTGGATGGTAAGGAGTCATGGATGGATTTTGAGTGACTTCTGTAATGACTCCCACTATCCCTGGTAGAATTTACAATTTCTTCTCTTGTGTACATTGCACTCTTTACAGCTTTGAAGAAGCACTTGTAGCCTGTATATGCTTCCAAGAATTCTATTTTGCTTAATTATAAGTCTCCTTGAGAGCAAAGGCTGGAGCACAATGGGTTCTTACATGTTGATTTAAGGATTCATCAGTGCTATTAACACAAATCTGGCTGCTATGAATAGAATGGACAGAGGGCAAGGCAGCCCAAAGGCCAAGAGACCAGCAATGAAACACAATGCGGAAAAAGGAAGTATGGACAGAGATGGGGTAAGATGGAGAGAAAGGTGGAGGCCTGTGAGAAACAATTTGGAAGTTAATGTTGATAAATCACAGCAACTGTGATTTGACCTGTGTTGGGGGTAAAGTAGGATGGAGGTGGGGTCAAGGCATTACCAAAGGCTCCCATGGGGATACCCCGCCAAGGTAGGCAGCAAACATTCTACTTCAGGGAAGACTAGCCATGAAGATGCGTATGTTCCTCAGCTTCTCCCTCTGCCTGGAATTTCTACTTTTTCTCACCTTAAGTGTCACATCATCACTATCTTTGAGGATTATCTCACAAGTCTCTGCATCCTAGGTGTCTATCAAATTCTTATGTCTTTATGTCAAGGCATGATCTCTCCCTCCATTCAAACCCATAGCACTGGACATCTCTCATTTGGCATGTTCAGTTTTATATTCTACTTATTTATACTGTTACCTCTCCTTTACAAAATATAAGCTCCCTTTGCTCTGTATTTGCACAATTTCATTCATTTCAGTGGATCAAATGCCCTGATTCCCGAGCTTTATCTTTAGATGCAAAGGAAGAAGAGGAAGACATTAATAGTGGGTCCAAAGGCTTATGCCTAAACATTTACAAGGATGGAGCTGCCATTAGCTATAATGGGGAAGATTGTGGGTAGAACATGATGGGTAAGGAAGATCAAGAGGTCATCTTTGGACAAGATGTTTGTGACATGTCTGTTAGACAAACAATTGGAGATGGTGAGTGAGCAGATTGACATGGACTTGGGATTCAGGAGTGAAATACACACCAGAAGTATACATTTGGGAGCCACCAGTCTATAAGTGTTACTTAAAATTGTGAGAATGGATGGGTCCATCAAAGGACTTAGTATAGCTAGAAAAGAGAAGACATTCAGACACTGAACTCTAGATACTCCACAATTTGGGGAGAAAAAGAAGAAATATGAAAATGGAACTGAGAAGTACCTGATGAGGCAAAAAGAAAACAAAGAAAATATGGAGTCCTGTGCACCAAAAGATCAAAGGACTTTCAGGAAAAAGGGATGATTTATTACATTACATTCTGCTACTAAGTCAGGTAAGGTGATGACTAGCGATGTGGAAGTCATTCGTGACTTTGAAAAAAATGCTTTTGGTGAGATGGTGAAGACAATGCTTTGGTTGGAATGGGTGTAATTAAGAAATAGGGGAGAGAACTTGGAGGCAGAAACTGAGTATTCTGTAAATAAAACAGAGAAGTGGGGCAGCAGATATATTAGAAGAGGAATTGAGATTATTTTTAATATAGGGAAAAGTACTACTATATTTATGCACATAGCAGTAATCCAGAAAGAAGAAGAAAATTAGTGCAGGAGAGAGAAAGAGGAGAATTGCTAGGTTGATACCCTTGAGCAGGTGACAGGGAACAGAGCCTATGCACAGGTGAAGGGATTGGCCTCACAGGCACAGATGGTTCATCCCTAATAATGGGAGGAGAGGGAGCTGGGCAAAGTGACTTCACCTGTAATCCTAGTGATTCAGGAGGCTAGGCAGGAGGATCACAAGTTTGAGGCCAAAGGAAGCCTGTGTAACTTGGCAACACCCTCTTAAACCAAAAAAAAAAAAAAAAAAGGAGGACAAGTAGAGAGCAGTTGATGGTATGTGAGTATGTGTGAAATGGAAATTTGTTGAAGTTTTCTTATGTCTCTTATGTATACTTCTATTTTCAAGGAAGAATGGGAATACTGGGTGTCCAAAATAGAGAAAATTATAACTAGTAAAGCAAACTTTTGTATTGATGCTGTAGCTGGTATGAAGAGTTGGTAGTTGGTTAAGTTCTTTCCTGGCTTACAGTTTTGTCAGGGTTTGGCTCAGGCCCGGCAGAGGTCAGAGCCTTGCCCTGACACTGAGTGGGTATCAGGGACCCACTGGACCAAGCTGGTGTAGTGGCTGGAGGTGCCAAAGAAGGATCTCAGGAGACCTTCTGCAGGAAACAGGAGAAGGAAGGTTTATTGGGTTACCCCCCAAGTGGGGTGCAACCAGCAAGCAGCCCCTGTCAAGTGCTCAAGTGCTAGCTGTTACTGGTGTAACAGCTCATCCTTAAAGGCACAGCTACAGGCAACTGGTGTTCCGCTGGGCTGGAGGTCTGGTGGTCTTGACTCTCGCAGCTCGCCTTCTCTGCCTCCCTCCTTCCCAAGGATGGGGGGAATTGGGAGGCTTTTTGTGGCTTACTTGTAGCCTTCGGTGCTTCGGGGTCCCTGTCTTGACATGTAGGCTTCCTTGGAGATCTTCCGCTGGATTGGGGAGCACCTGATCAAGGTGATGGGGTCCAGGTAGCAGTTGAGGGATGGTGAGAGATGAAGGGTGAAGGGGGTCTGGGAGCCTTGCTTATATAGGATCCTGGAGGGGGGTGTGTACTTGGGTTAGCCAATCAGGGCACATTCCTGGCAGGTACAGGAAGTGAACTGTCATACCTGCCAGGTAGGGGCAGTTATTTAACTGAGATGCTTAAGGGTAGCCAATCAGGATTAAGGTAGTTGAGGCTGGTCAGGCTGGTCAGGGGCCATCTTTGCTCACTCAGTGGGAGGGGTAGGAATGAGTGAGTGGGATGTGGCCCTGGGGTCACCTAGAGGTCAGTCCCTCAGGCTAATATGAGGGACCTAGTTATGGGGTGGATTTTAAAAATCCCCAACACTGTTTAACAGCTATTTTGGGACTTGTTGGTCACTAAGGGGCTGATGTGAGTGCATGAAGCCTGGATACTCAAAGGACTCTAGTGAAAGGTTAGATTAGAAAGCATTCTGCTAGTGACCTAGAATGATCATGAGGAAGTCATCTAGTTCTGCCTAAGCTGTGAGTGAATAAAAGCATCCTGTACAATAGAAACTATGCTCAGTTCCTTGTAAGTTAGTGGTTCAAATATATGCTAACATTATGGTCCAGGAACCTCAAAGTGAAAAGCAATGATACCTATGGGGCACCTGTAGAAGTAAGTGAAAAAAATTCTGGAGGGATGCTCCTGCAACCAAGGCTGCAAGGTATCGGAGCAGGAAAACAGGCACCACTAAGGATGAACTCATGGCAAAATGTTATAAAACATAAAAAGTTCAAAAAATCCCACATGAGTAAAATAAGCAGACCCAGTTAAAGGGGAGATTGGAGGTCCAAATACTTGAGATAATAGAATAATTTGTTAGATACTCAAAATATGTGTATCTAAATAATTAAGGGTATGAAAGAAGGAACCAGAAGCATAATAACAGTACAATGGAAATGGAATTTCTAAAAGTAAAAAGAAAAAGAACCAATTAATATTAAAAACCCAATGATCAAATAAAATAGCAGTATAGATAAAGATGAAGAAAGAATAAACAAATTAGAAAAATCTATGTGAGGAGTTATACAAAATTAACATAGAGGAATAGACTGAAACTAACAAGTAGGCATTAGAAACATGGGGAAAAAGATAAGGTATCTAATTTATGCATAGTAGGAATTTCAGAAAAGGAATGTGGGGAAAGTTAATATTAAAAAACTACTGCCTAGAAATTTCCACAACTGATGACATAAGCTTAGAGACAGGAAGTATAATGGGTCCCAAGGAGGAAAAATTATCACCTAGTGCACCTACAGTGGAAATGCAGAACAGTGATAAGAAAGTGGTCTTAAAAGCTACCCAAGAGCCAATTTATATTAAAATGAACATTTAGACTTTTAACAGGATTCACAACAACCAAAATAAAGACTAGATAAAAATGAGATAGTATAATAATGTGCTAAGCAAAAATAAGAACCGTAATCAAATTATATAGCCAAGTGAATTTTGCAAGAGTGAGCATAAAATATAGATGGTTTTAGACAAAATCTTAGTTTATGCATAAGCTGATGAAAGAACTACTAAAGGATATTCCTCAGAAAGAAAGTGTGAGATAAAAGAAACAATCATGTCTGCTTTATTATTTTCTGTATATTTCTATTTTCTTATATGTTTCCAAAGAAAATAAAAATGAAAATTTTTTATGTATGCATATCTACCTAAAGAAGTATATCTTCTGCCTTCTCCTATATCATAGGTCTTCTCCAAAGAATTAAGCCTTAGATTTGGATTACTTCCAAAGACAGTTTTCTTACTTCACAGAAGGGTTGGTCTCAATCATAAGGGCCTCAGATATGTACTTAAAAAAATAGAAATGAAGATGGAAAGCAGAACCTGGCATTAGGTCCCTAGAGAATTACTCACCTGGTTAGTTTGTACAAAGAATCTCAAAACTAGAAAGATATGCTTCCAAAGGCTACCTCTGCTTGACAACCAAAGACCTTTACAAAAAAATTATTGAAATTCTCTATAAGCAGGTGAATCATCCATTTAGAAGGCAGCCAAAGACCCAGGAGAGCTTTCTAAAGTAGATGAATGAGTTGAAAAGAATGCTGACCCTCTGGTCACATATTTTATTTCTATGACTAGATACTTCTCTGGGGGTAGAGGGAAAGGCCTTTACAGGATAGTAAAAGTTTGTAAACATACGAAATTAATGAGACATTCCTAAGGGAAATGCAAAAGAAGAATTTTTGTGTGGAAAATGGGAAGAGGGGCTGTTAAAATGATGGATTCTGGGAAATTGATGTATTAAAACCTGTAAGGAATGAAAAGTACCAATAAAGAGAACAGCACTATACTGGGAGATGAAATGTGGCAATAAAAAAAAAATCCCTATTTGAGAAAGGAGCTTTCCAAGGAGGGAGTCTATAATTCTATCATTTGACAAAGGTTGGAGACCTCTTTTGGGTTGCCAGGAAAGATACTTAAATCACAATTTTTATAGTTTCCTTCAATGGAACTTCAGGAAAATGGCCAAATATGCATGACTGAATATGGATCCAAATCTGACAGTCTGAGTTGTACGCTATGTTGGGTCTCGAATTCTCAATTTGGCTTCTTCCTTAGGCTCTCGGGTGATTGTTCATTTGGGGAAGATTTATTGTGCCTGACTCTGTGCCAGGCAGTGTGCAAGGAGTCCCGGGTACTTCATTTTTCTAACCCTTCATTCTCCTTGGTAGTTATTTCATAGCTCTTCTCTCTCAAGATCTTCCAACCTGTCAAACACCTTCCTATCTCTAAGCTGATGACCTTTCGCCACATCTCACTGGGCAAGCAGGAGTTAACAAGAGAACTCTCACAGGTCCTACCAACTCTGTCCACACATCCATCGCTGTTTGGCCTGCCCTTGGTTACAATGAATTAGCTGGCCTCCTATTTGGAGCCAACTCCTCCACAGCATCACTGTATCCCTTCTCCTCTCATCGACTCAAATATATGGCTCCAGCCATTCCCCTCTCTGTCTTTCTCGAGTTTTCTCTCTGTAATAGGATCATCTCCAGCATCACTCCCTTAAATCCATACATCCCCTAAACCTGAGTGTCCTGCCAGTCCCTTTCTCTGCTCTTCTTGGGATAATAATGATAATGATGACAATGATAGTAGCAATGACAACAGCAACAATAATAAAGCTTCTCCAAAGTGTTGTCTGTACTTACAGTCACTACTTCCTCTTCCATTCTTCCTCTAAACTTTCCAATCAGAGTTTCATACTCACAACTCTACTAAAACACTCTTGCCGAAAAACCACTGATGACCTTCATGCTGCTAAGTCCAATGGTCATATCTTGGCCCTATTTATTGGACACAGTTAATCATTCCTCCCTTTTGGAACAAATTCTTCACCTAGCCACCTGTTAACATTTCTCTTGGCTCTCTTCCTATCTCGGAGGGTGAACCTTCTCATTCTCTTTGATTCATAAAATTCCTCTTCATATTTTTCATCTCTAGCCACTGAATGTCCTAGGGCTCCATCCTGGAAACTCTTCTCTGTCTACATGCCCTTGCAAGGTTGTCTTATCCCATCCCATTACTTTCCATACCACCCCTGCATTGATAATCTCTGATTTTAGAAGTTCAACTCAATTTTTCTCTTGAACTCCAGACTTCATTCAGCTGTCCATTTGATTTCTGTCTTTGAATATGCATTATGAATATCAAGCTTTACATTTCCAAAAATCAACTTCTCACTCCCACCTCCAAACCCAATCAGCTTCTCCTTCAGTTCTCCTCACCTCCATGTGTTGTTGTTGTTGTTGTTGTTGTTGTTGTTGTTAGGTGCTGTCAAGTCAGTGTCCGACTCATAGCGACTCTATGTACAACAGAAACACTATTGTCATGCTTCTCTGCTATTCACAGGGCTTTCAATGGCTGATTCTTTTTTGAGAGTGAGTTGGCAGGTCCTTCTCCCAAGCCTATAGCACCTGGTGTTCCCAGGTGGTCTCCCATCCAAGTACTAACCAGGCCCGGCCCTGCTTAGTTTCAGAGATCTGACGGGTTTGGACACCACAGTGGTATGACTGAAGGCTCTTCTGGCATTGGGTCATTTTTATTAGTTGCTTAGTTCAAACATCTTGGACTCAGCTCTGACTCACTGCCACTTCTCAACCTCCTTCCAATTTGTTAGCAAATACTACTTATCTTACCTTCTAAATATATTCCAAATCTGATAACTTCTGGTACTACCAACTCAGTCAAAATCACCATCATCCCTTACTTTTGCTTCTTACTCATCCCCCTGCATACCCACTTCTCTATAGTTCATTCTCCATAAAATGTAAATCAGATCACTTTCCTCTTTTGCTCTAAGGCCTCCATTATTTTCATCTCATTTAGGTAAAATATTAAGTCTTTATCAAGGTTCTGCATGTTCTGCCATGGAATGGGAGGGTTATATCTCTGGCCTAATTTTCTCCCCCTCTTTCCCTTCTTTCACGCTTTCCAGCCACAGTGGCCTGAATAGGTCCTCCTCTAACTGATGGCTCTTCCCAAGATATCCACACTGCTGACTCCCTCCCTTCCTTCTGGTCATTCTTTAAACACCACCCCATCCAAAACCCTTTTGCAGATCACCTTATATAAGATGACAGTCACTCTCCATCATTGTCAATGATCTTGTCTTTGCTAACTTTAGGACACATTTTCTCTGAGTTTCATGATAGAGTTTGCTCTCATTGAATGGAAATTTTAATAACAATTCAGGCTTCACTGAATTAAGATTCTTGATAATTCAGAATGTAGTTAAAATGATCTAGTTATTTTGTATCATTTACCTTTTCCCCCAAGATGTGAGGGTGGTTGTGTGTAGTGAAAAGGAAAGCATACTGAAATTTAGTTGAGCTGGATTCTAGTCTCAGGTCCAGTACCCAAGACTATGTGTCATGGACCTGCCTGCTCCGCTCCCTGGGGTGAGCTCCCCAAACTTCTCTGTTCCTTCCTCATAAAATGAGGGTGCTCTATGGGGCTGTCACTGGAAAATCAACCAGGTGAAGAACTACTCTAAATTAGTACCACTTATAATTAACTCTGTTCTGTTTCATCCAATAAGTTCATGTCAAACAATTGCCATGATCACCGCAGCATATTAGTGATAATGTGAAATAAAAGGTCCTCCTTGCCCATAGCTCATAGATAGTAGGGGAGAGAATAGCTTACCTGTTAGAATTAAAATAAATATATTTTCAATGGATGACATAGTATAATTTTATACCTTTTATTCATCTTTAGGTGAGGAAACTGAGCTGAGGTTCAGAGAATTGAAGTAATTTATTCAGGAATACACTGCTAATAAGTAGTGGAGTTAGGGCTTTCCAAAGAAATCAGCATACTTGATTACTTTAAAGACAGAATTCAATTCATTTTCCCAACATAAATCCCTTTTAAAAGTCTGAGTACTGATTCCAAAGCTGAATGCTTCTTTTCTATTTTGATAACCTTTGAGAAGCTGTATGAGAGGGCGCATTGGGAGATGATTCTTATATTTTTGCAGCTTAATAGTCTATCTATACCAATATGCAAAAGCAGTCAGGATTTAAATGCTAAAAGATGAATAGTCTGTCCACCTGTGTACACAGTCCAATGTTTGGACAGGATGAGCTATGATTAATTTAAATCAATGACTGAAGACAAAGCCCACTACCATTCCACTCATTCCATAAAAAAGGAGGCCAAGTGGAATCAGAAAATTAACAAGGGCACTTGAACTGAGCCATAAAAAATGGTCATAGTTAATGCCTGGGTCAAAAACTTTTGAGAGGGAAAGTGATGGGGGTCTCAACACACCCTCCTAACTATGAATTAATTTCTCCCAGACAGATCAGGGAATTTTTTTCTAAGGAATTAAGTTCCCTGAACTTGACCTTGCTCTGTGACTTCGGAGTGAAGAAGAAAATGACTGCCAGATTGAAAGAGAGATCTTTTATTCTTCAGCCAGACTCTGATCAGCTAAGAAATAGGATAATGATGTCTGTTGAGTGAATGCCCCTGAGAAGCCACCTCTTATTCTATAGCTGTAAGAAATAAAGAGTAGTGGGGCTACAGAAGGCTTTGCAAGCCAATCTCTTCTAAAGTAAGGCCACTGCATCACGTCACATCACAAAATCTGAGTATGTCTTAACTGGAAGGAATCTATCCATTACCTGTCAACCCTTTCTCTTTATACATTTGTCTTTAAGTTTACAAAGGCTGCCTCTAGCATTATTACACTGATTCCAACAATGTTCTCTGAGGTGGCAAAGATACCAGACTCCCACTTTGGATGAGAAAAGGTGCTTCAAATATTTTGGGGGTTTCACCCAATGGCCCACCGAGCTAGTTTATTAGCAAAAAGGAGACTGAATCATAGTTTTATCTTCTGAGTTTGGTAAATGGTCATTGCCAATCGTACAGAATAGAACCCCAAATTTATCAAGGTAAGGTAGCTTCCACCATTACCACAGAATGAGGAGCAGGGTCAGGACCTGAATGTAGACCACTAATTATTTAGCAATGGGAGAAGGGCCTGGCAATCCACTCCCAAGGCAATCCCGAAACAGTCAGCCATTGAAAACCCTATGAGGGTCGCTATGAGTCAGATACCGACTCAACGGCACCTAACAACAACAACAATTATTTAGCAATGTCAAGGTGAGCAGTCACTACCCAAGGCATGGACCATGACACACAGAGCAACATCCTGCTTCCTTCCTTCCTGTTCCTCAGTGTCCCAGGGATTTGCCCATCCACCCTTTCAACTCTTACCACTTATTTCCTCACTTAGCTTCCACTGAAAGGAGTGCCACAAAACCCTGACACACACTCTCCTCCCACTCCCAAGAATCAGGAACACCCTGTCAGTGTTATGAGGTTTGTTGCTATTATTTTGTTTTCAAATTTAATAACCATGGGGAAAATAAGATAATGAGGTACCAATGCTTCCAATTACTAGGAAATTTAAAAATGATGACAATTATTTCCCTGGGATAATAACTCTTAAGTGTTTAACATAGGACTTGACCTACTAGACACTCAATGCTCAATTGGTGGTAGGTGGTCAAATCATTATTATAATTACTCTTGGTCACTCAGCTAATTAGAAGCAGAACCAGTATTTGAAGCTAGGCCTTCAGATTCCTTGCCCAGAGCCCCATGAGGGCTGCCTCAGCAGGTTATGATGCTTGAGTTAAGCAGCATGGATAACAGAGGTCATGAACTTGGGGGAGTTGGGTGTGGGGCTAACAGCAGTGAGACAAATGACTGCTTATCAGTTACTCAGGAAGGGTCTTCTAGGGTCTGCTCCAGCGTGGATGCCTGAAAAGGGCAGGCTAAGACTGAGGGTGTATATTGCTTGGCCTATTGACATGAATAGAAAAGCTGAAGGATTTATTTGGCTGGAGAGGAAAAGGTTGATAAGGCAATAGGGGCAGAAATGGGTTACTTGTGCTGCCTGCTTTGCCAGAAGGGGACACATTTTTGTCCTTTGGGTCCATAGTGAAGGAGCTGGTGGGAGAGGAATATTTTGAGAATCCAGAAGGGATTGGAGGGCTGCAAAAAGTGGAAGGGGGCCTTCCTTTGCTTTGGACTGCTTCTAGACTCTATCAGTTTTCTAGACTAGCCAAGAAATCACTTGACTTCTCTCAGCCCTGCTCTCCCCAGCTGCGCTCCCTGGGCCCCCAAACACTGGCCCGCATCCTTACATGTATACCCTCCTCTGTCCTCTGACCCAAGGGCCTCCTCAGCTCCTCCTCAGCAAGTCTTTTCCAAGGCCCGCCTCCGCAGAGGGGCCCACCCTCCCCCAGGGGCCATGTGGACTCTGTCTTTTCCCTCCCAGCTCCTTGCACTTGTGCATTTGGTCCTTGACGCAGGGCCTGACCCCACATATTATATTACTGTGAGCCGAGTACATTCAGCCGGTGAATGACTTGCAGTCCAGGCTTCATCTTCTGTTCTTTCTATTAGGGACGTGATTTAGAAGATGAATGTTTATAACATGACCCAAGGAATTTCATCCTCCTCTGGAAAACCGTGTAGGAGCGAATCATAATGGACAAAGAATGATGTCTTCTGGGGTCCTGCCAGATGTTTGGAGTTGTTTTAAAAACCCTCTGCGGCTCACCTTCTCTTGTTTATTGTAAGCTCGTCACGTCACCACAGTGTCTAACTTGCTTGCAGGAAAGTGGTGACAAATGAAGCACATCTCATTTGTTTTCATGGAGAAGCCCCTTTGCAGTGATGATGTGCTAATTCTGTATGAAGCAGATGTCTTGACTTAAAAGGCTGCGTAGCTCCCTTCTTCTGCATTACGTTTTGGGAGTGGGAATGGGGTAGGACCCTGAAAGGCAAATCAGGTTGAAGTATTAGGGGTTCCCAAGCAAAAGTGCAACTTTTTATTTGTTTGATTTTTGGTGGCGCTGGGACTCAAACCCAGGATCTTGCATATACATTAGGCAAGAGATGTACCACTGAGCTAGTTCCACAGCAGAAGAGCAACTTCTTGCCAGTCAGAAATAGCTCAGCAATGTCTGACACTGCCCTCCTCCCCTGCCCCCCAGCCCCCAGCCTTGGGAGGTGGCTTGGCATGGTGGAATGGCGTAAGATTATAGGATTTGTCTTCCATCCTGGTTCAGTCAAAAGGGGAAGTAATATAACCATTGTGAACTTCAGTTTCCTCATTTTTCAAAAGTGCTGTTGCAAAGATTACCTCAATTAAGGTATATAGGTAAAGAGGGCAATAATTTTAAAGTACTTCTTGCTGGGTTGTTTTATTTTGTTGAAAGATTTCTTGCCACCAACATGAACCTAGAGGAGAAAGAGAGTGGTTACTGCCTCAGGAAGAAGAGTTTTTGTAGACAAGAAGGAGAATTGAAACACCAGAAAGGGTTCTGAGAAGTAAAATAACTATAAATATATCTAGAACAGAGAGGCTTCTCTGGGCAGAGACTGAGAAAATGGTAAGTCCCTTTACAGGATTCCCTGTATTAAATGTGACATCTTTTAATGGTGATGGGTCAGAAGAGGCAAGGTGATATCATAAAAATCTGGGCTAGAGCATAGATTTTCTTCAAAAATGATATCAACATGTAGGAATTCCTAGGTCTCATGGGGTCTAGAAGATTTACCAGCCCTAGTTAAAGCCATCCAGTGGAGAACAAGAGCCCGCCACAGTGGCCATGACTAAACTCTACCTAAGTATAAGGGAGGGAGAAGGTCATGCTCATGGTACCAGAAAGCTCTGCAGTGGTATCTAGTCATCCAAAGACCAGTGAACAACTGCACTAGAGAACCAGCAGCTTGATGCCAACATCCAAAACCAGACCATTAGAGACAACCAGCAGGTGGAGCCAGCAGCAAGTAGACGGTGCATTTCATTGGCCAGGGATTTTGGCCATTGATAACAGATAGGAGAGAAGGCACAGACCAAGCCAGCCACTTTGGGTCAGAGATTCAGCAGCTGAATCTTCATCCTTATCACCAGGAGGACACATGAGCTTCCCTCTATAGCCAGATGCCATCTTGGTTGGGGGAAGATTCTAAATATTTTCCCCAAAGATGCTTAGGTGACTCTAAAGAATCTATTTAAACTCCAAGTGATTCTTTAGAATTCAATGACTCTTATAAATGGAAAGCTCTATATCCTCTGTCCATCCCCCACCCTCTATCCCAGTAGGATGGAGACTTAGGAGGATTGGTTGTAGTGATTAGTGACTGAGAAATAAAAAAGGTCAGCCAAATTGTATCCTAATATATCTTAATCTAGCTATGTATTTAACAGCACCACAGGATGAGACAATCAACACATGTAAGTACTCTTAAGTGTAATTGAAAATATAAAATTAGGTAGAACTCTGAAATATGAAAAGCTCCTTCCTCTTGGTATATTTAGTACACCAGCACAGATCAGGAGGAAAATGTCTACATATTCATTGGTTGCATGCTGGTTTTATTTATAATACGGAAAGAAAAGAAACATGGAAATACTTCATTAACATTCAGCTAGTTTATTTTTTATATTGAACACTGTTAAGATGTTTTTTTTTTTTCCTGGTACTTTCCAAGTATGAGGGAAGTGGAGACATCATAGCAATGTCCTTTTTTCTACTATAATGACATTTGTGCCATTTATGGTGTTCTTCATCTTTCTCCTCCCTCCATAGTTAGGGTCACTTCTTAGCCAAATGCCAATAAACTTTTGTTATTGTTATTTTCCAACTTGATTCCAGGTTTCTCCTAATTATTTTGTCATTCTTTTTCATTTAATTTGCATAAATTCCCTCCATGAAAGATAGTACCATCTCCATTTGGCAGGTAAAGCAGCAATGAGTAAGCAGATTTAAGAGAAGATAGTCCTAAGTACTTACTGCACATTTAAAAAGATGAGAAGTTTGGTTTGAGCCACAGACCATATTAAAAGTAAGATTTTTATCTGGGCATGGTGGCAGATCCCTGTAATCCCAGCACTTGGGATTCTGAGGCAGGAGGATCAGTGCAAGTTTGAGGCCAGCCTGGTCTATATAATGGGTACCAGAACAGCCTGGGCTATACAGCAAAACCTTGTCTAAAAAAAAAAAAAAAAAAAAAAATTTAGAGGCGGCCTGACTACCACATTTACCATTTGGGTTTGAAAGTGGAGACCAGAGCTCTCTACTCTGGCCTTGATAATCATGAGCCTCTAAGCACTGGGCCCAATAATGATGGAAAGAAGAAACATGCCTCTTCCTTTTGGATATTTCTCCAGAAAAGACCAACAACCAGGGCTAGCAAATGATCCATTTTTAGATATATGAGTTTCATATCTGAGTACAAAAATCACGCAAAAGTTCCTTTTCAGAAAAGAGAGTAAGTCCCCTTTGGCATTAAAACAGAAGATGAAGCTCCTCCTGGAACTCCTCTGAAATCTGAAGGAAATCACAGACCTGCAGTACTGGTTAGAAGGTGTCTTTCAAAACCCCAGACTTCCTTCAGATCTGAACTCCACTTTAGTGGTGTGTAATGGAGGTTGGGGCTTGACAGGGATGATGATGGTTATGATGGAGCCAGTGTGATGACTTTTCTTTTAAGCCACAGCTGTTTAGGGTTTTAAGAACATTAGCACCAAATTTAGCAATTAAAAACCTAATTTGGGCCCTTCTTTCAGAGTGACTTCACCTAGAAATTCATTATATGACAAGAAATATGGACATGATCGTGCTCCCTACTATTCTGAGGTGACCAGGTAATAGCTTAATTGATGGTTTTTAGACAATTTTTACCCCAAAGGGAATATTACAAGGAAGGGCAATTCTTACAGCAGCTAAAGCCTCATAGCTCTGGGTGAAATAGCAGGCTGAAAGGAGCCTCACCTTCCCACTTGTTCCTACTGCCCCTTCCACATTTCCCTGGGACATCCTTTCGGAATACTATGGGCTCCACAGAGTGTAGTTTGGAGATCATGACATATATGAAAAATAGGAGTAAGAAAACCACATGTGAAGAATTATTACTAAGGGATCCCATAAACATCCTACTTATACTTTGGAGAATTATGATTCATGTTTAGTTCAGTTGGTAGAGTGCCGCTCTGCACTCTCTGAGGCTCTGAGTTTGACCACCAGCACCACAAAAATGGGAGAAGGATCTAGCAACTCACTCTTGAAACAATCCTGAAACAATCAGCCATTGAGAACCCTGTGAATAGAAGAGAAGCACTGACATAATGCTGGGCATGGCACAGTGTAGAGGAGTGTTTCATTCTGTTGTGTATAGGGTCACTGAGTCGGACCTGACTCAGCAGTATTAAACAACAACAATCAAATAAGAACTTAATATCATTTCTTTACGGGTACTTTATCCTAGGAACACTGTGTACACAAAATAGATTCATTGCATTGCCACAGTGTAATAAATTAATAAATCACCATCTTAAATTTTAGTAAATACTGTCCTTTCACTTTGGCTCTACTTAAATATTCAAATTAGATACATTTTTATTTACCCAGAAACTATGCTAGATTTAACAGGAGTCACTAAAATGTCAAAAATCAGATGTCTCTCAGGATATTCCCAATGCAGAGAGTATGAAAAACACACATATATATTGTTGTTGCTGTTAGGTGCCCGGCACTATGTCAGAGCTTCTCTACTACGCATAGAATTTTTTATGGCTGAGTGTTTTCAGATTGTTTCGGGAGTGGGCTTCCAGGTCCCTCTGTTTTTACAGTGGTGGGGATCAAACCCAGGGCCTCTGAGCATGCAGAGCAAGCACTCTACCAACTGAGCTAAACCCCAGACCCATAAATATATATAAAATTAAATAATAATAAAAAGTGTGAGTAATAATTCAAAACAAGTGAAAAGATATCATAGGACAATATGTGATTAAAGGCCAAGTCTATTTTTCAGGAACTAACTTGTGTAGGGATTCAGTACTAAGATTGACTTATATCACAATGGCATCCTAATTATGGTATCTAGAAAAATGAAGGAGGTCCAGTTCTGCTCTGCTTGGTTCTGGTCATATCTCACCTGGAATCTTGACTTAGTTCTGGACAGTTCCTTTGATCAGGAGTGTGATCCAAGGATAATAGGCTTAAAATTAAATCACGTCTTATGAAGAAGTGTTGATAGAGTTGTCGCTGCTTTGTCTGGAGAAGGTGTAACATTTATGTGATTCTTTCTTGCCTAGGGCTTTTCATGAAAAAGAATACAGTCAGTGTCTCTCTAACTTTTCCTCCCTTCTGTCCACCTCTCTAATGGGGCTGACTCCAGGGGGTGCCATTGATACAGATTACAAGGTAAAGTCTGTTCATTAGAGCTGTACAATACAGGGGCCCACTCACGGCCATTATTAAAAGGTATTTGAGTTTCTCCATATGGCTCCATAAGGTAGATAAAAATAACAAGTTCAGAAAACAAGGGTAGTAAGATTTTGGCTTAAGATAACGACATTCTAGTAGTTGAAGTAGAAGAGACATATCTATCTGTGGGTGTCTGGAAAAGACCCTTGTATAGGGGAGTCCATGCTTCCAAGATTCATCATAATGATAACAACCAGTGAATTGTGCTTTTATGATATGACTGGCCTTGTGATATTTTACATTTTTCACGAGTATTCACCTTATGTCAATACTGTAATTATCTTTATTTGATAGATGAATGAACTAAAGCTTAGACAAACTGTGTAACTTCCTAAGGTCACACAGAGAACAAATAAAAGAGCTGGCATTTGAGCTCAAGTTTTTCTAATTCCAGAATGTAAAGTCTTAACCATTATGCCCTAGTGCCTCTTGATGGTGAGTTACAAAAATCCCAGCTTTCTTACTGTGTTCAACTGTTCAACTGTCTTGATCTTATACATCAAAAAGTAAAATTATATCCACAGAACAGGGATAAGCAAGCTGGATTGGTCTTACTCTCATTGTTATCGATATCTCTGCCAGGGACTCCAGGGTGAACCTGCACACCTGGGTTCCAGATGGGGAAAACTGTCCTACACAGCATCTGCCTCTAGTACCATTTCCATCATTTCAGGCACCCAAAGCATGAAATATGTGCAAAGGCTCCCGTTAAATATTTTGATTTTATCATTTCCCAAATGCCCTCTCCAAAAATAACACCTCAGGGAGGCAAGATGTGGTTTTATAGGATACTTCAGACCTGCTGGTGAGAGCTGAAGGGAGCAGAGCCCATTAGAGCATACTCAGTGCCCACTGTCACTTTACAAAGGCTGAGATGAAAGGGAGAGGCAAGCCCTTAACTCTATGTGCATCTGACAGCTGCAGCTTCCCATTGCTAGGGCTGCATCTGCACCGGGAAGAGCATGGTGAGGCCCTTGCTGAGGCTCTGTTAGTGCTAAAACAGATGTGCCTTCAGCACTCACATCTTAGGTGGCCACTTTCATGGGGTGGAAAAGGATAATCTAAACCTTCCTGTTCTTGCCAAAATAATCATGTGTAGGTCTTTGTTCTGTATGTCTCTGGAACACACAGATAGATTTGCAAGAAGTAGGAACCTCCTGTCCTATGTGGTCTCTGGACAAACTCTTGTTCTGCCCATTTCACCCATTTCCTGAAGCCCTGGCAGTTGGGCTCCCATGGCTGGAGCCTGTAAGAGCTTCCTTTGTGAGGAGAGTTTTTCACAGCTAAAGCTATCCACTCAGGCAAGGAGGGACACTGGGCTTCCAGCCAATTACAGCAATGACAGGTATTGCCTTGGCTGTCCAGGCTGAGAGGTTGCCCCTCTACACTTCTGCTGGCCTTGTCTGGCCCCACTCCAGGAGGAAGATGGAGGAATTCTTGCCTGCAGGCTACAGCAGGCTCTGCCTGATTGTGGTGGAGGATGGCAGGGGACTGACCTATTGCTGGTTCAAAAATGTAGTCACTCTTTTGCTTCTGCAACTGATAGAGAAACAAGTTGAGGAGCAATAAAACCAGTCCTCCAAAGCAATCCAAACATGGAAGCCAAAAATTTATATTCCAACCTTGCTTCCATTTTCCTTCTCTGTGATGGAGCTTTACAACAGAAAAAGACAATGAAATGCAATGAATTTGTAAGAAAGACAGGTAAATTATCGAGTCTCTGTATAGAGGGCTGGGATTTAGCTCAGTTGGTAGAGCACTGTGTTGCAGTCTCTGAGGTCCCGAGTTCAATTCCCAGCACCACAAAAATGGGAGAAGGACCTGGCAATCCACTCCCAAGGCAATCCTGAAACAGTCAGCCATTGAAAACCCTATGAGGGTCGCTATGTGTCGGATACTGACTCGACGGCACCTAACAACAACAACAACTCTGTATAGAGAGGCAATGTGATAAAGCAGGAAAAATGGACTTGGAACAGGAACATTCAGATCTGGGCTTGTTTCTGCATGCCTGTGTGGCCCTAGGCAGTTGCTTTTTAACTCTAAGACTTGGATCTCCAATGTCCATCACATAAACAAAATTCTTCCAAGGTCATAATTGTTCCCATAATCAAGAACTATTTATTATGTAAGCACCAGTATGTGCTTTTCTGAGTATGAAAGCAAGAAGATGTGGGCCTTACCAGTTAGATATTTGTGACATGGACCAATGACAAAGCATGTGAAAGTTGACTAACTCATCATATGAATTCATAGTATGACTGTTATGAATTGAACAAGTCCCCCACCCAAAGAAGTTTCATACTGTGGGACAGTGAGTGATAGGGGTCACGGGATCCTTTTTCTACAGGAGAAACTCAGCTCCTGCCTTTGTGATGAGACCTTCTGTTTCGATTGCTCAAGTGCCTGAGCCACACAGCATCTCTGCATCATGGGGCATAACCCAAGCATCTGCATGGCAGAGCTATGGCCCCCTGCCATTTGTAACAGACATGAAAGGGTGGTGGATCAAAGAGAAGGAGCCATTCTGGGGTTGACAACCATGAATGCTGAAGGCCAAGGCTGCATAGCCACACTTACTAAATTTCCACTTATGGATGGCCTTGGTTGTGTGGGGAGATTAAGATTGTTTAACTTAACCAACATTCAGTATGGAGATGAATCAGGACTCAAGCCCATGCCAACTGACTGCAGAACAAGTAGTTTTAATCACTGTCCTACGTTGCCTATTCTAGAAGGCTGCCTGCCTGCACAGCAGTGACTGCCATTTGTGACAACAAATGGCACTGACTGTTCTCAAGTCAGGCTGCATGTTGGACTCTCTGTGAGAGCTCTGTAGAAACTGCCTGTGCCTCCCCGAGGCTCCTGGCTCACCCCTAGAGTCCTCAGTTTTCTTGGTGTGGAGGGGTCTGAGCTTCAATACATTTTAAAAGCTTCCTGCAGGTGATTTTAAAGCAATTAGGGGGCTGGGGATGTAGCTTGGTGGTGGAGTAGTTGTCTAACATGAGCAAGACCCCCTGGGTTCAATCCCCAGCACTGAACAAAAATAAGTAAATAAATAAATAAATAGTGAAAAGGAAAGAAAAAGAGAAAAAGAAAAAGATGCAGCTGGGGGAGACTCACTGGTGCCCATAATGAAAGACACCAGACTCCAAAGGGTTGCCTTCATGGTATGTATTCACAGCAGATTTAAGCTGATAGTGGAAGTAGGTAATCCTCTTCTAATCCTCTGAGGGTGTGAAAATTCTCTGAATGACAGAGGTCTCTATTGGAGAAATCACCCAAAGGAATATCCCTAGGAATTCTTTCTGGGCTCAAGTAGTTATATGGATGTTTGTTACAAGAAGGTAAGTTTAACTTATAAACTTCCTATTAGTGAGTGAACACTCTCTTCTCTCTGGTTTCCAGCAATGGGAATTTCCCCAAAGCTCCTTTCTCCTGCCTCACTGCTCATGCCCAGTGGAGTGGGGTGAATCACCTCACAGTAACTAAGGAGCAGGCATCTGCAAGTACAGTTCAGGTCTTTGCTTACTCCCATCCCATGGAAGCCAACAAAACTCACTTTCTGCTCTGTTGTATTATGTTCTACCAGGCCTCACCAAGCGAAGCCTTAGGTTTTCTAAATCTACTCATAAGGGTGAGACCACGTACCTCCAGAGCACAGAACTAACAATTTCATGTGTTTTATCTATTCTCATGAACCAAGGTGATATTTTGACCTCCTTTGCTTTATTTCTTGTCCATCTCTTAGCTAGTTTGTAACTGAATGGGAGAAAGAAAGGTCTATTCTGACTTCTTAAATAAATTTTATGTGTTGCCTTTAAAATGTCATTTTTCCTGCAGCTGATTCTTCCCATAACAAAAGAAACAAGAAAATACTACAAATTCCCTCCTTAGCCACACTATCTCATCCTTTATAACAACAACCCTCTTCATAATATATTAGATTTTTCTTGAAATGGTAATCATTCAAACCATTTGTAATCCATATGTTTCCACCCATGAGTGGCAACCAGAATTTCAGGATTAATTGCAAGAGCTATAAAGAGCTTTTTGGACATTTCCCCAAGAGCCTCCATAAATAGCAAGAAGCGTGAGTGGTAGCCTTAGGTTCCAGCTAAACTCACTGCCACATTTGGGTTGTGATGCTTTCTTTCCTAAGTAGAGGCCAAGAGAAATAGCTTTTCAGGTCTTCCAGAGTCCATATGACTTGAAGAGCTCATTCTATTAAAGGAGACCAGACCCTTGTCATCTGACACTAACTAGGTGCCCTTCCCTTGTCCGACACGGGTCTGGAGGAGGAGGAGCAGATAACCTTCAGCCTACCCAAGCCATGTCATCATGACACAGGAATCTCTCTGAAGCATGGCTGGTTACAGTATGGAATTCCATAGGGCACAAGTCCCTGTTGGACTCCATCCAAAGTTATCAGAGAAACCTCATTATAACACAAGCCCTGGGGGCAGTGTTGTGTGCAGGCCCCAGGGTAGCTGGTGAAGTACAGGCGCTCATCAGTTTCATCATTACATGCTTGTTCATCCAGTCAGGGATCAGTTACATAAGAATTAGCAGCCCAGTCTGACACTTATCCATCCCGGGTCCCTCCATTGCCTGACTGAGCTTCTAGCTTAATCTTTGCACAACTCTGGGGGTCAGGCACAATGATTGTCACTTGTTTGAAATGGCTAATGCAGAGGATTTTCTCATGATCTGTTGTTTCTATCACCAGCACCTCTGCTCCTTGTCATGCTCTTGGCTAAGTGGGATTGCTAAAGGCATAAGGAGTCTGCTAATGGACTCGGCTTTCCCAGAGGGGCCCAACACCAAGGCAATGTCACCACAGTGAAAGAAAGCGCCCATCTGGCCAGGCTCAGGTGGTAAAAGGCCTTTGGAATCCACCTGGAGGCTTTCACTAGCTTTGAGCTGAAAAACATCTTGGCTTCATCCACCAATGTAAGCAATTTAATGACAGCTTGCAATGCACCGAGCTTGAACAGGAAGAAGAGATGAGCACCATGCAGGGACTTGGAATCCAGAAGAGCAGCCTAGGCACAGATTATTTTTCTATGGTGTTTGATGAGAACAAACCATGTAAGAATTTTCCTTTTGTTCCTCTGGCCTCTGGCCTTGTTTACCTTCTTTTCATTACTCTGAATAGCACTTAGAACACTGGCAGCCTTCTGTCCTAAACTCTTGCTGTCAAAGTTTTCTTTTCAGCTGTTTCAAATCATATCCGATAGAGTGAGAGCTTTGCCTTGCGCTCATCACTTACCTCAGAGGAAATAAAGTTCACTCCTTCAGTGACAATGTTGATTGTCCACAGATTAATGTTTTCTACACTTAAGCAGCAGATTTCATTAAAAAATCTGTTTTCCCTTATTAAGAGGAACGATGGGAAAAGCCCTAGCTCTACTGGTATCCGGATATGGACCCGACGACTGTATTTTGGACTGTTGTCACCTTATGCTTGGTTTTCACTCCATGGAGAGTAATTCTTTGTCAGCGGTGGTTTTTGTCCATGGTAGTTTTGAACCAATGAGGTTTATACTTGTGCTTGAAATTTTGCAAATATACAAGACCTTAACATTTACAGGCCTGCAGCAGTAACACTGTGGCATCTAATCCTGTCAGGTCTCAGAAGCTAAGCAGGGTCGGGCCTGGTTCGTAATCAGATGAGAGACCGCCTGGAAACACCAGGTGCTGTAGGGTTGGGAAAAGGACCCAGCAACCCACTCCCCCAAAACAGTCAGCTATTGAAAACTCTATGAATAGCAGAGAAGCACTAACAATACTGTTTCACCTGTTGTACATATGGTCACCCTGAGTCGGATACTGACTTGGTGGCACCTAACAACAACAACAACAACAATAACAATATTTATAGAGTTTAATTTGGTCCTCTTTGAAAAGCAGCCTGATTTGCTGTTGGTCGTCCCCTCTGACAAGAGAAGCATAGGGCAATGTAGACTTTATGTGCTGCCCTTCTGGAACCATGGCAGAATGTCAGCAAAGAAAAAGAGCCCTTCACCTCTGTGATGATTTACGAAAAGCTCAGTTAACTTAACAGGCATTTTACTGACACCTGGGAGAAGTAAGCTTGTAGGCAATCGTCACATAAATGTTGTGAGGCCACACTTTGGAGCTGGACTGCTTAAGTCCCAGCTGCTCAGCAATGTTGGATGGAGCAGGGACTCCCAAAGAAATGTGTACCTCCTAATCCCTGGAACTTGTGAGTATGATCTTATTTGGAAAAGGGATCTTTGAAGATGTAATTATATTAAGGGTGAGATGAGATCACCTTGGATTTAAGGGTAGGTCCTAAATTGAGGAACAAATGCTCTCCACATGAAGACAGAGGCTGCAGTTATGTGAGAGAGATGCTGTTGCAGGCCCAGGACTGCCTGGTGCCACCAGATGCTGGAAGAGGCAAGGAGGGATTCTCCCCTAAGGAACACAATCCTGCTGACACCTTGACCTTGTGTTTCTGGACTACAAAACTGAGGGGTGAATTTCTGTTGTTTCCAGCCACACAGTTTGTAGTAATTTGTTATGGCAGCCACCAGAAACCAACATATACCTACCACCTGGGTGACCTTGGCCAAGTTATTAAACCTCCAAGAATCAGAACCTGCAGAGGAAAATTTTCCTCCCAGGGTTGTTGTGATAATAAAATGCCCTCACCTAGGTGACGGGGTTAGAGCAGGGTCTAGTACCCAGTGTGAGCTTTTGCCATGTGTTTTTGCCATGTTGTTGTTGTTAGGTGCCATCAGGTCGAGTCTGACTTATAGTGACTCTATATACAACAAAACAAAATAATACCTGACACTGTGCCATGCCCAGCACTATGCAGAGCTTCTCTGCTATTCATAGGGTTTTTGGTGGCTGATTTTAGGATTGTTGCAGGAGTGGGCTGCCCGGTCCTTCTCCCGTTTTTGTGGTGTTGGAAATTGAACTCAGGGCCTCAGAGTATGCAGAGCAGCACTCTATCAACTGAGCTAAACCTCAGCCCCTGTTTTTGCCATAGCAATTGCCATTCAACAAAGCTTAGAATTTCAATCCAGTAAATGCTGCTTGAAAGAATCACAGGCTGGAAAACAGGATATTTCTGAAAGAATTTGCTAGAGCTGATCTCAGTGTCTCAGCAACATTTCCCAAAGAGCTAAAGAATATAAAGCAGGAACGGATGGCCACAACAGCCATTATTTAAAAGCCCCTAAATCAGACTGGTTTTGGAGAAGTGCAACTTTTGGAGGTTTACATGCTGGAACTTTAACAGAATGCTTGTTAAAAACCACATGCATGCTTCCTTAAGCCTTGTGGTCTCTATGAGCCTTGATCACCTGTCTTGGAGGAGGTAAGGACCCCATCTGAGGGTGAGTAGAGATAGCAACTATGCAGACTCTGTAGGGAGGGCATTTATTAGGAATGTGGAGAGTGGGGAATGTGGAGAGGATTATTGCCAAAGAGGCTGCACTTTCAAATACTCCTTCCTACTCTCAGGAGTAGCAGGGTTTTTATTTGTTTTTGTTTTGTTTTGTTTGTTTTTCTTTTTTGCCATAAACTGCAGGAAGATACTATTCTTAAATGCAAGTATCCTTTAAGAAATCACAGATATAGATACCCCATGGATTAGATTCTGAAAGCTTTAGACTAAGCAAGGGCTCTGAAAACCATTGCAACCAATGTTCCCATTATACAGATGAGGAAAATCAGGCTCAGCCAGGTACAATGGCTGACCAAAGTACCCTGAGAAGCTGAAGGTAAAGCCATCTGTGTTTCAGGTTCCTCACCCAGGGACATTTGTTCTAGCAAATAGACCTATGTATGACAGATGTCAGGGGCCAGAGCAAACACTTGTTGTTGTTGGATGTTGTCGAGTCAGATCTAACTCATAGCAACCCTCTCTACGATAGAACCAAACACTACCCAACACGGCCATGCACATCTTTTTTATGTTTGAGACCAATGTTGCAGCCACTATGTTTGTTCCCATTTTGAGTTGTGCCACATTAGCAAAAGGCAGTTCCAGGGGCATTACCTCATTCTGATCATTAAGGTTGACTCTACTTTGAGAAGGCAATTCTTCCCCAGTCATTTCTTGAATGCCTTTCATCCTGGGGAGCTCCTTTTCTGGCACTATATTTGACAGTGCTTCTCTGCTATTCACAGGGTTTTCAATGGAAAATTGCTTCAAGATAGGGCTTCCAGGTCCTTCTCCCTAGTCTGTCTTAGTCTAGAAGTTCAGCTGACACCTGTCCACCATGGGTGGCCCTGCTGGTACCTGAGATACTGGTGGTATAGCTTTCGCATCGCAGCTACACGCAAGCCCTCATAGCATGACAACCTGACAGACATGTGGGAGAGAGCAAACATTAGGGCTGGTATATTTATTACTGCAAGTCTTAGGGCTTAGATTGAACATTACCTAAACCTAAATTTGGTTTTATTACAGAGTGAGCCAACTCAATGTACTTAGGAGAAGGCAGCATACGGCACTGTTAATTATCACTATCATCATCATCAAATGACTGGATCTCCATCTTGCCATGGTCTGTCTTTGCAATTCTTTAGTAGATAATGGTTATTGAGAGACAGTGTGCAAAGGTCGTGTATTCAGAGCAATACTGAGTTGGAAGCCAGGTTATTGAAAATCTTTTTAGAGAAGTTTCTAAGGTCAGCCATTTAAAGTCAAACCAGTGCTCTAGAGTGACATGTCTGTGAAGGACTTTAAGTGGATTGGTTTTGTGGACCCTGGGGTGTCCCCTTTTCTGAGAATGGGGCTAATACACACAGATTGTTTCCCATTGTGATTGTGGCCATGTCTGTGCCATGAGGCACTATCCTCCAGCCATTGCTGGTCAGCTCTATGGTGAGCCCCTCCCACATCCCCAAGATTTTTCAAACTGGATCTGCACACATAGAATCAGTCCATCTTTGGTGGCATAGCTGGACAACATGAGGCAGGGAGTCTTCAGCATCCAAGTTTCTTCCTCTTCATTGTCTGTAGTAAGAGAGAATGAAATTGGTGTACAGAAAATGGGGAGAAGAAAGCACATGTGGAGGTCTGAAAGAATACTTGAAACTATGTGACTTAGTTGTATTCCTGCCCTTCCAAAGTAATGTGAAAGAGCCCATGTTATGGTTTGGATATGAAGTTCCATTCAAAAGGCCCATGTATTGAAGGTTTGGTCTCTGATGCAAGCAGTGTTCAGAGATGGGGCTTTGGGAAAGTGGTTGGATGAAGAGGGTTCTGCCTTCATCAATGGATTAATTTATTAATGGATTCAGAATTTGAACAAACTATTGGGAAGTGGTGGAGCTATGAAAGGTGAGGCCTGGTTGGAGGAAGATAACTGGGGCTGTTTCTTTGAAGGGTATATCTTGGCCATGGCCCCTTCCTCTTAGTCCTCTCTGCTTCCTGGCCACCATGAAGTGAGCAGCTCTGCTCCACCATGCCCTTTTACCATGATGTTCTGCCTCGATTTAACTGAGAAACAATAGAGCCAGCCAGCCATGGACTGAAACCTCTGAAACTGTCAGCCAAGGCTGGGGTTTAGCTCAGTTGGTAGAATGATGCTCTGCACAATCTGAGGCTCTGGGTTCGATTCCCAGTACTGCAAAAACAGGAGAAGGACCTAGAGGCCCATTCCTGAAACAATCCTGAAAACAGCCATTAAAAACTATGAATAGCACAAAAGCACTGACATAGTGCTGGGTGTGGCACAGTGTCTGGGAGTGTTTCGTTCTATTGTACATAGGGTCTGTATGGGTTGGACCCAACTGAATGGCACCTAATTTGACAACATCTAAATTGGCCAAAGACATAGAGTATTAGAATTCTCATAGTTGCTTTCTCATGGATCAGTATTGGTTGGGGAGAGCCTAGCTGTACAGGGTCATGGGTAACTGTGGGGTCTGCGCCTCCTGGTCCAGCCTGGAGGTTTGGACGGGCAGGGCCGCCGTGCACACAGATACTAAACACAGTTCACTTGGGACCCTCAGGTGAGGGGCGCAGACTCCTGCAGTCCTTGGGACCCTGACGGAGATGGGAGAAAGGAAAAGCCTCAGGCACTTTTGCCTTCCAGGGACACCTGTGTTGGTCATCTCAGTGGTCACGAGGAGACATCTGTTGCTTCATTGGTGATCAGATGGAGAGCAGGTTCTTTTCCTTGTTGATGATTGCGACGGGAGAGCGTTCTTTCCTCATCGAAGGTCCGGGGGAGAGCAGCGGGAGAGGCGTTTCCTCTTCGGTGGTCCGGGCAGGAACAGGGGAGAAGGCGCAGAAAGGGGTACCAAAAGGATTGAGCTGCTGCAGCGCAGCTCTTTATGTAGCTCTCCCATGGAATGGCCTGAGCCAATCAGCTTTCAGTCCAATTGTCCAATCAGGAAGGGTTTTGTAAAAACGTGCAACCAAGTTACTTTCATTTTCCCTAGATTTCCAATTTACAAACCAGATATTCAAAAGCCATTTTCCCAGTTTGGGAGTTTTTGCCAATTTCCTCTCAATTTTTCCCTACAGGTAACTAAGTACACTTACTTTCACAGAGAGAGACATGGAGATTTTAGAAATTTCTTTGAAGCCCCTCTACCCTTCTGAAGATTATTTAATGGCATATGGTCTTTAATCCTGCAAATCAGACTTCTTCATTTTTACTTTGGACCAACGGTTTTTTAACTTTCCTGGAACTCTTCCTTTGGGACATGGAAAGAAATGTTATATATTTATTCCTTTCTGTTTTGTCTGCCCATCCTGGTCAGCATGAGGAAGGGGAAATCTATGCTCTGAAAGATCAGACACAAAGTGGCAACCTCGTTATCTGTAGCACCTCTCCCTACAGGTTCGATTACTCTGTCCTTCACTCTTTGATGCGGGAGAAAAATGGAGTGCAATCTTTTGAGCTTTCAGCATTGGAGCCCAGAATGCCAGCCTATGCCATTTGAAGCAGTCACAGTGATGAGGAGCAGGGACTGTGGAATCTGACTGCTTGTGTCTGAACTCCAGATGAGTCCATTTCTAGACAAGTGCTGGGGCAAATTCGCTGACCTGTCTGACCCAGTCTCAGCCTGTAAAATGGGGCAGTGACAGCACCTACCTCACCGAGGCATTGCATATTGTCCCACTTAATCTTCACCATGCCTCAGTGTCTGGCATTTACTAAGCTCCTATAAACATTGCTGTTGTTGTTGTTAGGTGCCATTGAGTCAGGTCTGACTCATAGCAACCCTATGTACAACAGAAAGGAACATTCCCTGACACTGTGCCATGCCTGGTACTATTGTCAGTGCTTCTCTGCTATTCATAGGGTTTTCATTGGCAGATTGTTTGGGGACTAGATTGCCAGGTCCTTCTCCCTACCCTCCAGCAACTGGTATTCCCAGGCTTATAAACATCAGCTACTATTATGATTTAATTTTAATAATATTTCTAATAATAAATCGGGAGAAAGCAATGTTATATGCTCTGCACTGGCCAGAGGGCCTGTAGCAAACAGAATGTAGGTGGAGCATACAGGTATTTCCTTGGGTTTATCCCACTCCAAAGAACTTGATGTTACAGTACTATGGGACAGAAAGATCAGAAATGGCCAATTCTAAACTGATTACCTACTTAGAGACTTCTCCACTGTGATTCATCTGTCTTGTTCTCAGTTTTCAGCAGTCATGGCTGTTCCAAGCCAGCCATGAGGTAGGGGAACACTGCACTTTGAGAATCCCGGCACCACCCTAACCAAAGCTTCTCCAGTTCTGCGGTAGGTGGACAGTCTTAGTGGGACTACCTGGCAGATGCTTACTGAGCATGGTAGGGACCCTCACTTCTAGTAGGGTATAGGAGCCTTATCACACAATCCTGGTACCCAGAAAGTAGGCAGTAAAAACTGAATTACCGTGGACAAAAGGACTACTCTCATTGAAAGAGATTAAGAAGCTGATTTTTTCCTCCTATGTAACCACTATTTATTGCATGAGATTTCAGAGGACATTGAAAAAAAAAAAAGAGCAAATTTACAGAGACACTATGAGATTGTATAAAGAATATGAAGTAATATCTGGGAAAGATATACTAAAGCAAATTGAACTCCAAAATGCCTAACTTTTCAGTCCATACTCAGCCCAAATTCCCATTGAATTAAAGCACAGACTGCATAATTATAGTCTGTACACAAAATGCCTTTAAAGTTCTTCCATAAATTTGGAAGAAAAAAGAATGGTCTGTTTAGAGCTACTAAAGCAAATTCCTTGCTGTAGGTTTATAGGCACTGGTACAAGTGGTCCCCAAACACTCTTTTCAAAAAAATTTTTAATTATAAATAAGAAAGAACAGATCCTGTCCTTACAATTTCCACTCTACTGCAGCCTCCAGGCACAAAAGATAGAGTTCTAAGAAGAAAGGAAAGCTTAATCCCAGGCCTCTGATAGTGAAGTATTTGTCTGACTGAACATGGATTACATTTAAACCCACCATATTTTCCTCTTGAAAAACCACATATTATTTAACCTGGAATGCTTTACACTGAGTTTGTTGAAAAATTCTCTGTGTATTTTTGGACCCTTATCATAACCTTTGTTTTTATTTCTTAACTTTTCTTTTCAAATAAGTGAGAAAACAAAGATGAATGAGCAGTAAGATGTAAGTCACCCATTTAAGGTAGAAACTCTGAGAATTATAGTTTTTAGTGGTGCTTTTCATCACTCCATGTATTGAAGTCAAGCAGTTTCCACACATAGGCAGACCCATTCCCAGGGCTTATGAAAAAGGTCCTTGGCCCTTGCTATAAGAAAGTTGATGGCTGCCGCAACCCATGTTGAACAGTGACTTCGGGGCATGGCTGGCAAAGGAAAAGGAAGTGGCTGTGGAATGTGGCTGTTAGATAGCTGGAGTTCATATGACTGACAAAGTCAACTGAGATGAGGTGACAGTTATGGAGAAGGACAACGTGGAGATATCTAGGCAGTCTGCCTAGATCAATTTGTCGTTTGAGTATTCCTTCATTACAGTTCCCAATCTTATTGAATTCTGGTTACATGACACAGAAATGCATGGTATGAAGGAGGACTGGGGCCCTCAAACATATAGCCCCATGCATGAGAGATGGACATATCCACATGTAAAGCAGATATAAATTGAGACCACAAGAGTTATATTATTAAAGACACCACATAATTTCAATAATTTATAGGAAGTATTCACAATCATTTCATACATTTTTCCTGATATCTTTATGATATGGGTAGTTATTCTCATTTTACTGGTGAAGAGAGTTGCAATATTAATATAGGAAACAATCTGCCATTGAAAATCCTATGAGTAGCAGAGAAGCACTGACAGTAGCGCCACACATGGCACAGTGTCAGGGAGGGTTTTGTCTGTTGTGTACAGGGTCATTGTGAGTCGGACCCAACTCAACTGCACCTAACAAAACCAAGGAATTATATTTTGGCTATCAAACTGGCAAAGATCTATAGACTATCAAATTAGCAAGATTTTCAAAACAAATAATGTCTTAGGACAGCAAGGTTGCATTGATGTAGAGTTTCTTTCTGATGGTCAGAATATACATTGGGTAAGTCTTTCTGAAGAGCAACTGGCAATGTGTACTAGGACTTTAAAAGTATTCATACCTTTGAGTGCAGTAATTTCACTTCTAAGATTTCCTTCTAAGGAAGTAGTATGAAATGTGGACAAATTTTGCATAGGAAGATATTTCTCACAATGTTCTTTCTATTGTTGAAAACTTGGAGATAACCTACATGCTTAACCACTGGAAAGTAGGCATAATAACCTACATAATGGAATATTATGGAATACTTGAAAGTGATGATTTTTAAGAACACTCTTTGCCCAGTAATCTTACCTTATTAATTTATTATTAACTTAGTAGGTCTCATTATGACATGTCCATACATGCATATCATTGTACATTGCTCATTTTCACCTCCACCATTATCCTCCCATTACCTCCCTCCCCCATTTTCCCCTTTTCCCATCAATGGTCCCTGATTTTGAAGAACTTTTAATGACATAAAAAAATGTTCAGAATGTAAGGGTTAAGTGAAAAATCAAGAAAAAGGAAAAATAACATGATTCTGGTTGTATAAAAAATGTGTTTAAATCCATTTAAACTAAACTGGAATAAAATAGAATTCAACCAGGTTTCTGAAGGTCACACTACTGCCAAGCAGGGGAAACAGAGCCTAAACCCAGTTCTTCTGACACTAATCGCAAAGTCTGCTTCCCCATACCATGGTGTCTGAAAGCATTTGTGTTGAGCAACACATCATTGCTTGTTTAAATTTTAGAAAACCAACCATTCATAGAATTATGGTAGAGCCCATTAGTGCTTTGGTAGATTTAAAGACACAAGAATGCTTTAGAATGTTGGTCAACTTTCCCAGCCCTGCAAGCTGCTGATGCAACACCTTCATTTAGAATACTCAAGTATGCTACACTCACTGCTGGGACTCAGTTTCCAAAATGGAAACTCACTTACAGTAAATATGAAACCCCCTTAACACAGATCCATAAAGAAGGAAAAACCAATATAGAAAATGATCTAAAAAGATTATTTTTTTTCCAGCATTTTCTTACTGAACTAAACAGCAGGATTACCAGGAGGATTCTCTAAAAATTCAGGTCCAAGTCCCACCATAAGAGGTGAGGAAGGGCCCTATGGGAGAAGGATGTGGCAATCCATTTCTGAAAGCAATCCCCAAACAATCAACCATTGAAAACCCTATGAGGGTCACTATGAATCAGACACAACTCCATGGCACCTAACAACAACAACAGGGGAGGAGCCCTGGCCTGTGTATTTTTAAAAGTACTCTGGGCAAGACCATCTTTAAAACATTCTAATCAGTGGTGGAAATGGTTTTCATGAGTCCCTAGATGCACAATGAGTTACACATGGTGATTCCACTGTTGAAAATTAGGAAAAGGACACCTGACAGTCAGGATCTATCTATAACTTGAGTGTTCAAGCTACTGAGCCCTATAACCCACCTGGCTAATCCATTTGATGGTGGGGGCATCACCTTGTTTTCCATTGCTGTGCATCAGTTATTTATTGTTGCTTAATTAACAAATGGGGCTGGGGTTTAGCTCAGTTGGTAGAGCACTGTGCTGCAGTCTCTGAGGACCCGAGTTCAATTCCCAGCACTGCAAAAATGGGAGAAGGGCCTGGCAATCCTCTCCCAAGGCAATCCTGGAAACAGTCAGCCATTGAAAACCCTATGAGGATCGCTATGAGTTGGATACCGACTCGACAACACCTAACAACAACAACAACAATTAACAAATGATCCTCAAATCTTAGGGGTTCAAGTAACAAACAATAATTACCTCCTAGTTTCTACAGATCAAAAATCTGAGCATGGCTTAACTGGATGCTCCTGGGCCAAAGTCTTTCTTGAGGTTTCAGGTGTGCCATTGGCCTGGGCAGTGGTCTTATTGAAGGGTAAGAGGGGGAGAAAGGAAATGGGGACCTGCTTCCAGGGCCACTTATGTAGTTATTGGCAGGTCTCTATCCTTCTCCCCTGGGCTAATTCATACCAGGGCATCTGACTTTCCTACAGAAAGAGGGACCTGAAAGCAAGAATAAGAGAATGAGAGCAAGAGGGAGAAAGAATATGAGAGAGAGAGAGAGAGAGAGAGAGAGAGAGAGAGAGAGAGAGAGAGAGAGAGAGGGAGAGGGAGAGGGAGGAGAGAGAAGAGAAGAAGATAAGGTAAGATAAGATAGGATCTCAATTGTTGTATTATCTAATTTTAGAAGTGATTCCCAGTCGCTTTTCCATATTTATTAGAAGTCCACCTCAGTATATATTGTTGTTGTTAGGTGCTGTTGAGTAGGGTCTGACTCAGCGACTGTCATGAGGTTTTCAATGGCTGATTGTTCTGGGATTGCTTCAAGAGTGGATTGCCACATCTTTCTCCCATACCTCGGTATATAATAAAGGAGAAGGAATTACACAAAGGTATGAATACTAGGTCCAGGGGTGATTATGCACTATCTTTGAAGGTACTTACCCTAAGGTAAACAGCAGAGAGAAATTCTACACCAAACCACTTTTACCTCTATCCTTCTATCCACTTCTACTTGATAAGTAGGTAAAGGCAGAGGCTGGAGTGAAGTCTGCCTATTGATGGCAGTTAAATTGATAGGCCAAAGTAGAAGGAAGTTTAGTGTAGGTCAGTGTGTGAATTTTCATACATATGGCATAAGCTACAGGTGTCACTTCAGGTCTTTGGAAAGACTGAATTAGTCAACACAATTATTCACTCTCTTTGGTTTTTAAAGGAATGCACATTCCAAATGACCTCAGAATCTGTTGTTTTCAACTCCTATCTTTTCTGTGGAATAATTCCCAATTCTCCTAGAAAAGATAGTTGAACTTCATGCCCTAACCTCAAATGGAGGTTATACAGCTAATACAGCTAATACAACTATGGGCTGGGGTTTAGCTCAGTTGGTAGAACACTGCTCCTCACTTTCTGAAGACTCAGGTTTGATCCCCAGCACCACAAAAATGTGAGAAGGATGTGGTACCCCACTCCTGTAAACAGTGCCAAAACAATCAGCCATTGAAAATCACTATGAGTTGGACTTGACAGCACCTAACAACAACAGCAATATAAGTATATCTTCCATACTGTTTGAAAAATATATGTGTGCTAGCTGGGCGTGGTGGCGCACGCCTGTAATTCCAGAGGCTTGGGAGGCTGAGCCAGGAGGGTTGCAAATTCGAGTCCAGAGGAAGTCTGTATAACTTAGCGAGACCCTGTCTCAGAAAGTAAGCAAAAAAATAAAAAGGGCTGGGGGTGCCCCTCAGTGGTCCAGCACTTGCAAAGCATGAAGGAGTGAGATCCCAAGATCAACCCCCAGTACCACACCAAAAATATATGTGTGTGTGTGTGTGTGTGTGTGTGTGTGTGCATGGAAATGCATGTTTATGTATTTATGTATATATACATGCACATACATACCACTCTTTGGGGCTGGGATCTAGCTCAGTTGTTAGAGTGCTACTCTACAGTCTCTGAGGCCCCGAGTTCAATTCCCAGCACCACAAAAATGGGAGAAGAATGTGGCAACCCACTCCCAAGGCAATCCCGAAACATTAAGCCATTGGAAACCCTATGAGGGTTGCTATGAGTCGGACACCACTTGACGGCACCTAACAACAACAACAACACATACCACTCTTTATTGGGACCCTCTGGGGAACTTCAGCTTACCCCACCATTTCCAGCTCAGCTTTAGTAGCAGAGCCTTCCAATAATGTGAACAAAGCTAGGTGTCCAGACCCAACTAGTTTATCCACTAGACTTACCATGTAAACTTAAATACAACTTGCCATCTGGTGGCCAGATGACTGGTGCTACAAGCATTTTCCAGTGTCTCAACTTGCTATTGAGTCAGAGCCACAAATTAAAGCAGCAAATACAGCTGCAGTATGGCTGCTTTTAGAATAGGGTATTTTCTGTCTCTCCCCATGAAATCACTGGTGAGGGGGGAGTCCCCTTTGTCATTTCAGCTGCCAAGACATTTCATGCTAACGAACTGTGAAAGGGAAGTCACTAATGATATGAAATCCCTTTTTATGGCCATGGCTGGGCCAAGGCAACCAGAGGGGTGGTGTTTTTCCCTGGTGGACCATTAGGAGAAGTCCTCAACAACTGAGGCTTAGCCCTCCATTCAAGGAATGTGAGAGGACAGGCTAAGCCGTAAATAGTGCCCAAGGACTCTGGGGACATTTGTGTGTTTCCATAAGCCATTATGCCCTCCCTTTCCAACACGTCAAAGTCTTAGATGAGAGGTTAGATTAACTGGATTCAGCGGAAAATGGAAGGGGAGGTACTTTTGGCAGACCACCTAGGAAAACTAAAAGGAATCCTCAAGGTACCTGCTCGAGTTATGAAAGTCCTATAAAAATTTCTCTCCCATTGAAGTCTGTGTCCACTTTAGTTCAACCCAGCTAAGGGCCTGAAGACTTGCACAAAAGGTGGCCAGGGCAAGTGGTTGTGCTACCATGGAGAGACCTCTGCTTTATAGTCAGAGAACCTGACCAGTGTATTGCATTATTTTTGGCTATGTGATCTTATGTCAAATGCTAGGACTTTCTGAGTGTCATATCCTTACCTACATGATATCATTAACTACTTCATATAATCATTTTGAATTTCCATAGAAAAGAATATTAAAATAATTGTATTATTAAAAAGTATATTTTTAACCATTCTGTCCCTGTGGCAGAAATTTTGCTATCTTAAGTATGACTCTTTGGGATAAGGTTCTGTTCTCTGGAGCACCCCATGCCTTTTTTTTAAATTTTTTTTTTAATGCAAACATTTGGCTGAGCATAGTGGTACATGCCTGTAATCTCAGCAACTTGGGAAATGGAGGCAGGAGGACCACAAGTTTGGGATCAGAGGCATTATGCAACTTAACAAGACTTTGTCTCAAAATAAAAAATGGAAAAGAGACTGGGGGTACAGCTCAGAGGTGCTGGGAAAGCTCAGAGTGCTTGGAAAGTGTGTATAAGGCCCTGGGTTCAGCCCCCTAGTACCACAAAAATAAATAAATAAATAAATAAATAAATAAATAAATAAATAAATAAAAAAAAATGTTGTTGTTAGGTGCTGTTGAATCGTGTCTGACTCCTAGTGACTCTCCTAGGGTTTTCAATGGCTGATTGTTTCAGGATTGCCTTGGGAGTAGATTGCCACGTCCTTCTCCCATTTTTGCGGTGCTGGGGATTGCACTTGAGACCTCAGAGACTGCAGAGCAGCGTTCTACCAACTTAGCTAAATCCCAGCCCATATAAATATATAAGTATTAAAAATTTTTTTTAAATCTTTGAGAAAAGGTAACACAGAATCACTGAGTAATCAATCAGTACAGTCAACAGATTTCCTCAGCAAATACATATTAAGTACTGAAGAAATGGGGGTATGAAAGCAAAAGGGACTGAGAGAAACAAGAACACTATCTTCAAAGAACAGAAATGGGCTGGAGAGGGAAGGGGACCCTCGTGGTGGGGAGGACTTTAATCACGAATGCTTCTCCATATTCATTTATAGTGCTTGGTGTATAGTAGTTGCTCAATGAATATTTGTAAAATAAAAGGCACATTTTTCAGACTTTACCCTTCTGTTCAGGATCAACGAGCTGACTCACTCGAGCTTTGGGGGCCTTTCCTTCTCCTGTATACACTTCCTTCATTGACCTCTGGCCTCTTCCTGTAATGTGTCTGGGGTAGGGGCAAACCCCTGCATCTATGGGACACACAAGCCCTGACAATGGCTTCCTGAGGAGAAAGGTACAGGTGATGTGGCTCTACCAGTCAATCCTACATCAGCTGTGGCTTTCTGTGGTCTGAATGGGCACTGAAGCCAAGCATCACACACAGGTGTCGGTGAAGTTCCAAGTCAGGCACCTGGTCAGGCAGAGCCAGCAACATGATCATCAGGGACTAAGAAGCATCAGCTTCCCCTGCAAGGGCTGGTCTGTGTGATGAGTCCAAGCACAGCCTTCCTGGCCACTTTGGGTTCAGGTTTCACAGCTAGACCCTCTCTGATCTGATTTATGATTCTTCTCCAGGAAACCAGATCAAATATTACAGCTATTGGGTGAGATAGAGAGCAGATATCAGCTCAGAAAAACACCAACGAAAAACCAGATGAACTAAAAAAACCTGTTTACTTAAAAACAAAAAACAAAACAAAACAAAAAAACCTGTTTGCTTAATAACCATGAGACTACATTTAGGAGCAAAGAAGTCAGAAAGTGTCAAACTAATGAAGTATCAGATTGGCTCTCAGCTCAGAGCAGCTCGGCCTTTCCTTTAATCCAGGACATTCACCATAGATATGTAGAGTGCAAGACACTAACCCTCCAAGCAGGTGGAAATACCCTCCCTGAATTTTGCTGACACAATTGCAAAGGCCACCAGAGCGGACCTTTGAGAGGAAGTACCAGGGAATGACACCTGCATAGTAAAGTTAACGAGATTCATTTTTTTCTTTTTTGTTTATTAGAAAAATTTAATGTGCATCATAATGTGATTCATTTTGACATGCTTTTCATTGTGACAATTACGAGATTCATTTTTAAGAAAAATTTCTCCTTGTTGATGTTTCACTCTCTGATTCAGTCTTACCATTCTGTCCCTTTCCTTCTCTCTAGAAAAAGAGAGAGAGAAAGACAACAAACCCCCTTGTTTACTCTTCCTCCCTCTTCCATACACAGGGTATGTTTCTATTTTTCAAAATTAGCGTTTGATTGAAAAAGGAATTTATGGCCCAACATTTAGGGGTATGTGGGAATTTTGTTATGTCAAGTGAAATTCTCTGGAGGCTCTCAAACTTGCCCCAGGAGAAATTTCCTGTTTCACATGTGTATAGGGGCAGAATGTCCAGTGGCGATTCTGAGGTTGCAGATATTTATGAGGAAAGTGAATATTCCTTGGAAGGGAATGCCTGCTGGACTCCCCAGAGATAACCTTAGGTGGAGGAAGCTTGATCCCAATACTAAGCCACCCTAAAGCCCAGAGCTATGGGAATCAGCGAGAGGATTCCTTATACCTTGGCATGGTCATCTACTCCTGGGCGGTGGTATTGTACTATCAAGGGGGCTGTTTCTTGGGAGAAGAACAGAAATGACTGACTTGGAACAGCCTTTAAGTCTAGACAAGGTAAGAAAATAGGCCCCAATGTTCTGTTAGAATTACAGGAATTATCAAAAAACATTATCTCAAGATTTTTTTTCTATCATAACACTAGCATTATGACATGCTTCCCAGGAAGTCTCATTTGGCTGATGGGAGTCCCCAAAGAGATTTCTGAATCCCTTCCTGCACTGGCTCTCATTCTGTTGATCACTCAAAGTTCCCTTAGCTGTTGGGCAGAGTCTGCCTTGGGACACACCACAGAATCAGGGTCTCCATGTCCTTAGATCCTGTTATCACTAGAGGAAGGCCAAGTGTGAAAATAATAAAATGGCTCTTATTTTTCAGGCACAGACTGTTTGACAGCCACAGGGATACATTATCTTTCTTCATAGTATGGACAATTTGATAAGTTTTGATAATATAGATGCTCATAAAACTACCACCAATAATCAATAATGAAAATATCACCCTCCAAATTTTCCTGATGTCCCTTTGCGATCCTTCTTTCCCACTTCTCTCTGGCCCACATTCTTCTCCCCAGAAACCACTTACATACTTCGTGTCACTGTAGATTCAGTTGTAGTTTATAAAATTTGGGGTAAGTTGAACCACAAAGTGTGGTCTCTCTTTGTCTCCAACTTCTTCATTCAACACAATTATTTTGATATTCACTATTATATGTAATATTATAGTGCACTTCTTCTTATTGCTAAGTATTCCATTGTATGCCTTCACCATAATTTGTTTATCCAGTCACTTGTTGACAGTCATTTGAATCATTTCCAGTTTTAGAGCACATTATAAGGTAGTTTTAAAAACTGAGATAATTTGTCTCCATCAGTGCTAGGGTGGAGTTCCAGAAAAACCCCTTTCAGCCAAAAGTCAAGTCAAATCTTCTTCAAGAGACCAAGCTCTTTCCACTGGCAGTGACTGGATCCAAAGGACCATCTCAGAGCACTTATCACAACAGAGCAGAGCTGAGAGCTGGGTAGTCAGTGCCCACAGCAGGCTGGGTCCAGCACACTGAGGTGGGGCAGTTTCCCAGCAGCCCTAGGCATGAGAGCACCATCTTGCCTCAGCAGTTGGAATTTTCCAGGACCAGTCTGGCTCACTTCCAATGTGACATTTCATGGAAGTGGCTCCCAGTGTGGCTGGCCAGGCCACTTCTCACTAAAGCTCTTCTGATTCTCTCACTCAACCCCCAGCACAGGGCATCAGGCTGGCCCAGGGATGCAGGAGCAAAAGAGATTCTAGAGTCAGCCACCTTACAGGCAAGAGCAATGGTGGGACAATGTCATAGGAAGGTGCAGGCCATGGGAGATAAAATCCACTCTGGAACCGCTGTCACAGAGCAAGGTAGCAGAGGCCTCTCCTCTGGCAGGTCTCACAGGTGTTGGTTCTCAAGGGACAATGACTCTCTATATGCTCACTGGAGAGGACTTTACACCCTCTATGGTCTGACTCACAATGACCAGATGGTAGCCTTCAGTTTATCACTCCGTGACAGCTTAGGGTGAGCTACCTCTGCATTACCTTTGTCTTGGCATTCACTGCTTTGTCTGCAGCCTCACAGACCCAGAACTGTACCTTCCCATGTGTCACAGTGCTGGAGCTAGCCCGCTGGTGCTATAACATTTTGAGCTCACGATCATATATCAATGGCCCAGAATTCACACTTAACAACTGGCTTGAAATTCTGCTCTTACCACCATGTAACAGGGGTAGAAAGAAATGTCCCTATACGTGACCCCTGGGTAACAAGTGCTCAGCCAGGCAGGAGAGAGAGAGTTCTGCTGCAGTTAGAAGTAAAAGAAACATGCATTTAAAGTATATGTGTCAGAACCATGTGTGTTGGGAACATACGGGTCAGGAACAGCATGAAAAAGGAAGGGTCTTGCCAGGTCCAAGTAAATTATGCCATTCTTCTTGCTGGGGTCTTTGCAATATGGAATTATTCTTTCCTAAAGCCTTCACCTACCTAGTTCAAGAGCTGCAAAGAACTAAGCTGACCATGAATGCCCAAACATGCACACATGCACGGGCACACACACACAATGTGGAGAACTACGTGCTTAAGAACAAGGACTCAAAAGCAGATGCTTGAGCTACACAGCCTTGGGCAAGTCATTGGCTTCTCTGTGTCTCTTCCAAATATGGAAGATAGTTGACTCTTCCTGAAGGCCTGTGGTGAAGATGAAATGTGATAAGTGTGAAGAGGTTGACATTGTACCTGTTATGGTGACAGCTCTAACCTCACTCCAGTGGGGAGGTTCTCCTGCCTTGACATTTCAAACAGAGGAGCCACTCAGCAATTTTCAAGGGAGCACAGAGGGTCAAAATGGGCTTCCTTGTGGGTGCCTAGAGTTCTCCCAGGAGACCAGAATAACCAGAAACCATCTCTGCATAAGACTGCCCAGTGAGATAGCATATGGATAAAGGTTTATTTGTTTCTTTGAATCTATGGAAACAGATAAGAAGGAAAATTCTGAGCTTCTGGAAATTTTCCTAATAAGAATATTCATACTGTACCCAGAACAAGGTCTTTCTTTGCCCATGTAACCAGAGAGTACACTAATGTTGAGAATTCATAAGGCAAATGGGATATAAAGTGATAATCTCAGTACTTTTTTCTGAAAGTAAATTTCCTTTGTTGCAACCTTAACACCCTGGGATATTCATATTAAATATCCACACACCCCACACCATGCTCACACTTACACCACCTAAATTTGAGATAAAATTTTTGAGATATTCTCCAGAGAAAGGACTGAAGAATGAGACCTCTGGACAGGAATATTCTCTTTACTTATCACAACTTAAGCTTTTAATGCTCTTGCCTTACACTCTCCTTATGTACCTATGTCCACAGTTTTTGAGTGACCTACCAAGTCATTCAAATCTCAGCAAAAGGTGGAAATTGCTATCCTTGAGGATGCCATCAGATTTCATTCACACTAATTTTCTTGAGCCTGCAGCCGTAGCCCTGTGGAATCTGATCCCATCAGATCTCGGAAGCTAAGCAGGGTCAGGCCTGGTTAGTACCTGGATGGGAGACCACCTGGGAACACCAGGTGCTGTAGGCTTGGGAGAAGGACCTGGCAACCCCCTCCCAAAAATCAATCTGCCATTGAAAACCCTATGAACAACAGAGAAGCACTGACAATAGTGTTTCCCCTGTTGTACAGAGGGTCACTATGAGTCGGATACCGACTGGACGGCACCTAACAACAACAACAACAACAATTTTCTTGATTTCTCTTCACTTTCGGGGTGGGGGTGGGAGAGGCATCTTTATTATGCTCATGACAACTAATCACTTTCTGTGCTCTCTGCCAGCCTGGTGCACAGTCAGCTTCATCTGGCAGCCCATCTGGAAGGGAGTTCAGTCACCCGTACATGGGCGAACGCATGTATGTGTGCACTCCATTTCCTTATATTAACTTAGGGACTATTTCTCACCATGTTCTCTAGCTTTGCAGCCAAACTGAACACAGGGCTCTTATTGATTTTTGGGACCTGGAGTTGGGTTTCTCTCAATGAAAACGAAACATAGGCAGATCGGTTGCATGGAGCAAGCGAAGAAATGAGCCATAAATTCAGGTGCACCCAAGTAGAGAGTGCAGGTGGACTTATTCTTTCTTTGGGTATAGGCCAAATGCTGCAGCTGGGTATAAACTGCCTGTACAGGGCAGATTTCTGGAGCTTTTACTATGAAACACAGTTTCCATTATTTACCCAACTCAGGAGTTCTGCTAGCAAAAGGAACTACCACTGTCGATTGCATAAAACTCAACCTGCCTGGAGTGCTAGTTTTGAGGCCAAACACTTGAAGTGGGAAAGGTTTTCTATAATATCCTTATGCGTTTATTATTGTTGGGGTGCATATGTGCTACGGAAAGAAAATATGTTCTTATTCTGTATTTAACTTTGCAAATGTCATTATTGTTTACTTAAAAAATAAAACCTAATTTTGTAAAGTCAATGCAAATGAAAAACTTTGGGGAGGGATTTGAACTGTATCTCTGCTGTTGCTGATGGGCGAACAGCAGAATGACTTTTTCACTCTGTCGTAGGAGTACTGAATGTGGTACCCTTATTAAGGCCACTGCATTGAATAGCTGTGTCTCAAGGATGGGGTTTACCTAATGGAATTTTCACATTTATGCAAAGTGAGTATATCTCTCCCCTCCACACACCCCTTTTTTAAAGGTAGAGAGCACTCAGACTGCCTTCTTCCTCTCTTCTTCCTCCAGACAGAAGAGAAGGATCATCAATGCCAAATGGCAATGGTAGTGAAGCAAATTTAACCAACTTCACACTCAAGATAGAACACTATGCCTCATCCTCATGGTGTCTAGTGCTATACATGTCCAGAGAAAATTCCCTAGTAACCACAGAAATGATCCCCCAAAATATAGTCTTTCTTCCTTAGGAGGCAACCAGCCACACCAACCCCAACGGCTGTGAGCCTGACTTTTCGCCCTTTTCTTAATTTCAAAGAGATTAAATTCCATAAAACTTTACACTTAAGAGTTTCACATGTTGAAAAGAGCAGGGCCTGCAGAAGTTGCTCATTTTGAATATTTTTCTTTTAATTATTTTCTCGATGATATAAAACATGGCTGGCTGATTGTTTGTTGTTTCTCATGGAACTTCTGTGAAAAGAGTCAAGGTAGAATTTCCTCTCTGTATTTTGTTTGCTTCCTTTCTTCCCACTTGTCTTTGCTCAACTTGCCAAAACTAACGTTTCTCTGTGGCTTTGGTATGCTTTATCCTCTAGCAGGACTTTTGATCTCTGAAGATTTAAAGTTTGGAATAAGCATTGGTGGCCTTGAGTTTGAAAAAAAAAATTCTTAATCTCCTTAATGTTTTTGCCTTTCTAAACATGCCATCTCTCAGTAATGTGGCTTCCCTTACGTCAGAACCAATGAATCAAGTCAAAACAGTGTTGGACAAATATCTGATGAATTTGGAGCACTGTAGCTAAACTGAAATACTCTTTTAAGAAATGCTTTCACTGTGTAGAACTCTCAGAACTCTGCCTATAGAACTGACTTAGTAATCAAGATGGGGACCAGAACCGAGGAAAGAACAACTTTCTTGTCCTTACTTCTGGCTAGTATTGGTCTAGCAACTCTTAAGGAACTCTTGTAACTCTTCCTTTATCCCTAATCTGTTATTCCTTCCTCTTCAGAGGAAAGGACGGTCTTATTTCCTGGTTATTGTGCAATATCTTAAGCACAAAACCAGTAAGACCAGTGCTCACTGCTGATCTCCATGTGGCCAGCATTTGTGTTCTGTTTCACCATCCTTGCAAACACCTTGTGCATTCAGATCACTGAGCATGAGGTGAGGAAAGTATATGGGTAAAGTGGGCAAATTCATTCCACTCTGTAAACCTACGATCAGCGAAAGTTTTGCTGTTTGTAAGTCTCTCTCTCTCTCTCTCTCTCTCTCTCTCTCTCTCTCTCTCTGTATAAGGGGGCTGAACACAGGGTGTCTCACATACTTTTGCAAGAACTCTACTACTGAGCTGCACTCCCAGCTCCTTTTTAACTTTTCATGTTGAGACAGGGTCTCAGTAAATTACACAGGCTGCCTCTGGCTTCAAGCCTGTGATCCTCCTGCCTCAGCCTCCTGAGTCTCTGGGATTATAGACATGAGCCACAATGCCTGGCTTGTTTGAAAGTCTTTACGAGACTATTTTGAATTTGTATTAAAAATTATATTTAAAAAAACACAACAAAAACAATTGGATTGTAAGAAAACAGGGGCTACTTGATAACCTGGAAGAGTTAGGGCACTTTTTTCTTTTAAGACAAAAAGCAGTCTTACTTTTGCTTACTTTTGCTACTTTTGCTGAAATAACATGACCCATATTTCCTAAACTCCCAGAATTTCCTTGTTCTGATAAGATTGGGCGTTTATTAGTCAGATTTTGCCAAGAAAATCACTCTGGTTACTTTAAGCAGGGAAGGGATTTATTTAGGAAGGTCAAGGAGCTCAAGGAGGGTCAGAGAAGAGACTCTGAGCCATCCAGGACAATGCCTGACCATACCACAGGAGGTTCTTGGGCAAAATTACCTTTACTACTTTTGCTTTGCACCTGTGAGAATCCTGGGACAGATGCGGGCAGCTCTGCCAGTGCTGCTCTTGAAGCTCAGGATGCCTCCAGCATCATACTAATTCCTCTCCACACAGCCTGTAACTCAGGCCGCTCACTTCCAATCCAGAACTCTCAGGAGTCTATGTGACTGGTGGTGTCTAGGCTACCCTAGTTACAAGGGGGTCTGAGCATGTAAGAATTCTACTTTCTACTTTGGAAAAGTGCAGGTTTTTGTTTGTTTGTTTGTTTGTTTGTTTGTTATAGGCTAGACAAGTGCTCTACCACTGAGCTGCACCCACGGCCCCTTTTTAAAACTTTTTATTTTTGAGATAAGTTATCCTAAATTGGTCAGGCTGCCTCTGGCCTCAAACTTCTGATCCCTCTGCCTCAGCCTTCTGAATCATTGGGATTACAGGTGTATACCACTGTGCCCAGTTTGGTGCAATTTACAATATGGGATATGACCAAAAGGTAAAGAATACATCATAAAAAGTAAAATCATTTTTCCTTCAAATAATGCCATCAATAGAGTAAAAAGACAACTCACAGAATAGAAGAAAAGCTTTGCAAATTATATAGATGTTTCTTGCATGTAGAGAAACCTTATGACTCAATAATGAAAATACAAATAACTTAATTAAAAACAGGCAAAGGATCAGAATAGATAGTTCTCTAAAGAAGATATACAAGTGACCAATTCATATGTGAGAGATGTTCAACATCATAAGCTATCAGGGAAATGAAAATCAGAACCCAAGGTATCATTTTGCACCCACTAGGATGACTATAATCAAAGACTGATAATAACAAATGTTGGTGAAGATGTGGAAATTCATAATTTACTGTCAGAAATGTAACATGGTACAGCAACTTTGGAAAATCATCAATCTTTTCTGCAAAGAGTTGATCATAGAATTACCTGTTACCTGGAAATTCCACTCCTAGATATTTACCCAAGAGAATGAAAACATAAATCCACATCAAACCTTTTACATGAAGGTTTGTAATGGCACAGTCCGAAATAGTCCAAAAGTAGAGATAATCCATCAACTAACTCACAGTTAAACAAAATGTATATATCTACACAATGGAATATTTGGTAACAAAAAGGAATGAAGTACTGATTATGTTATAATACAGAACCTTGAAAACATTATACAAGGTAAAAGAAGATAGTCACAAGAGACTAGATATAATACAATTCCAGTTATACCAAATATCCATGTATGAGTTTGCTAGTGCTGCCTTGACAGCCCACAGACTGGGGAACTAGAAGGAGGCTAGAAATCTCGGATCAAGGTGTTAGCATGGTTGGTGTCTTCTGGCTCTTCCTTAGCTTCTAGATTGCCATCCTCTCCCTGTGTCTTCACATGACCTTCCCTCTGTAACTGTGTCCAAATTTCCTCTTCTTTAAGGACAACACTCAAGTTGGATTAAAGCCTACCCTCTTGGCCTCACTTTTCCTTAATTACCTCTTTAAAGATCCTGTCTCCACATATAATCACACCCTGAGGGAATCAGAGTTAGGACTGCAACATAAGAATTTCAGGGAGACACTATTTAGCCTTTAACAACCCATGACAGGCAAATATACAGAGACAGGAGATAAATAGGCTAATGGTTGCATGGAACTGAAGGATGATGGGGATTTGGGGTGATGATGGCTATTGGGTCAAAAGCTTTTTATTGGGGTAATGAAATTGTTCTGATATTAATTGTGGTAATCGTTGTAAAATTATTTGATTAGACTAAAAATCATTGTATTGTACACTTTATATAGGAACATTACATGATATATGAACTACATCTCAATAAAGCTGTTCCCTCACCCCCCCCAAAAAAAAACAAAAGGGTGGGGTTTAGATCAGTGAGTAGGGGCTGCTCTGTGTTCTCTTAAGGCCCTGAGTTTGATCCCCAGCATGGCAAAAATGGGAGCAGGATCTGGCAGCCCACTTCCAATACAATCCCCAAACAATCTGCCATCAAAAACCCAATGAATAGCAGAAAAGCACTGACATAGTTCTGGGCATGGCACAGTGTTGGGGAATGTTTCATTCTGTTATACATAGGGTTGCTATGAGTAGGACCTGACTGAAAGACACCTTGCAACAACAACAACAAAAAAAACCCAAAAAGATAAAAAGGGATTGCAGAAATATATTAGATAGCTACAAATGATGAATATCTATTACAGACAATCAACACCACCTTCAGCTGAGAAATTAAGAACAAGCCAGGAAATAGCAATCCATTGTCTCCATGAATTAGACTGAAGTGTTCCTCACTCAGCCTAATGCTACATCACCCTCATATGCCCAAAGGGATCACTGGTGTTGCTGTTTCTGCCATGATGCCGAGGTCCTTCTAGAGTCTTTGGAAGTAAGAGTGAACTGGCTGTGACCAATGTTATCGATTTGGCATCCAGGATGAATGTGGCCGCTCTCCTGGGTGCCTCTTTCCTTGGTCAGAGCTCTGCGTGCACCCCTGAGGGTTTGTGTAGTATGGAGGAAGATCAGCTTCTCAGAAACACAGATTTTTCAGCCCTGGGATGTGATTATTTTCTAGTGGAATGCATTTCTTAGAAAGATTCAATCAAGTTTTCTCGGGTCATTTATTTTGCCTATTTGTAGTATTATCCCTTAATCCTCATCTGGCCCTTTTGCATTACAGACCTCTTACTTTTCACGTGCATTCTGGACCTTCTTCAGACACTAGTCACTTGCTATATTGCTAAGTGGCTTGCACTGTGTTAAAATTTTTTCTCCTTATAAATTTATTTGAAGTTTAATCATTGTTCTAAGGAAGTATGTACAGAGCTGGGTACAGTGGCATACGCCTATAATCCTAGCAACTCAGGAGGCTGAGCCTGGAGGATCACGAGTTTGAGGCCAGAGGCAGCCTGTGTAACTTATACCCTGACTCAAGCTAAAAAAATAAAAATAAGAAATGGACTGGGGGCATAGCCCAGTGGTAGAGCATTCACAAAATAAATGTGGGGCCCTGAGTTCAACCTGCAAGTACCACAAATAAAATAAAAAAATAAAATTATGTACTTAGTAATGGGTGGAGACTGGGAGAAAGAGTGGATGGACATTTCCTCAAGTACAATATTTTGGCTATTGAGTCTTCAAGGATTGATAGGAGGAAGGGGAGGAAAATGTGGAGATGTGGAGAGAGAGGGAAGGACTCTTCAGGCAGAATGAGCCACAGTCACAAAGTCCCAGGGTGCTTGAAAGAGTCAGGAGCACAAGGGCAGCTGTGAGTAGTTTGATTTGGCTTCTGTTTAGGAGGCAAGGTAGGGTGGGGAACATAGTAGGTAAACCTGGCTAAGTAGGCTGCATCACACAAAATCAAACAGAGCCAGTGGCAAGAGAGAGATATCCAGGCCAATTCTGTTACAACAGACCCTTAAGGCATAAATTGCTATCGAACTAAAAGATTGCCTAACATTATTCAGGAACTGAATTCTTTTGAGTCATATTGAAATCAGTTATAGTGTTCCACAAAATGGAATCTAGAAAGTTTTGTTGTGGAGCAACATAATAGAATTGGTCCAAATGAGCATTCACAGAAAGTATCCAGGTAAGCCTAACATTCACACAGATAGGCAGAGAAGAAAGAAAAAGAACATCATGACAGTTACTGTATGAAAGGAAAGGAAAATCCATCTTCTGCCACCCCATGCATAAGTCACCCCAACCCCAATGGCTTCAGGAGAAACCAAATACAATGAATAAAGATAAATCGTTAGAGATAAAGAAGAGAGAAATGATACTCCTCTAACTCCAGTGAATTTATTCCTTCCTGGAGCTGAGATCTTAGAGCTTCCAGTCATGATAAGCCATCCATGTATTCATGCATCCATCCATCCATGTATCCATCTACCTACCATCCTTGTATTCACCCATCAGTTCATCTACCTATGTGTCCATCCATGCATCCATGCATCCATCCACCCACCCACCATCCATCTGAGCTTTGAATCCTTGTGTACCTCATAATACAGTGTTTGCTCCTGACTTTGGGCTGAGAACACACACACACACACACACAGCTATGGTTTGGATCCTTAAGTGACTCCCAAAGTCCCATGTGTCAAAGGCTTGGTTGTCAACCTGTAATGTTATTGGGAGGTGGTGGAACATTTAAGAGGTGAGGCTAGTGGAATGAAGTTAAGTCTTTAAGGGTGTGCCCTGAAGGACATATAGGGACCTGGACACTTCCTGTCTCCTGTCTCTCTGTTTGTTCCCCAGGCATCCTCTACCATGTTTCCACCATGGGCAACTGTGCTGCCACAAAGCCAAGCAAACATTGACTGAAATTTTCAAAACAATGAGCCAAATAAAATTTTACTCTTTATAAGTTGTTTATCTCAAGAATTTTGTCAGTGACACAGTGACATACACTTATTTTGGTAGAAACAAGTAAATGCTTAATAATGAAAATCAACCTTCTCCAAAAGTGACCAGGAAGTATCTATATATCAGGAAAATATTTAATGACAAGGACAACATTACTACCTCCACTGAGCATCTTATAACACTCTAACTTCTTAATTAACTTCCTTATCCTTCAGTAAATGAAGACTCCTTTCAAAACAGAACCCCCACATACCAATTTCTTAGGTGTCTGGAATACTTTTTTGATGACTAGCAAGTTATTTCCTTCAAAATACTTCTCCTAAATCTAAATGATAAATGGCCCTTAATTTTCCTCTGATACACATCTACCTGCAACTCAAATCACAGTCAGACACCACCACATTTGGTGATTTTTAATTAGTATTTTTTTTTAATTTAGTGAGCTTCATTATGACATTTCTGTACATGCATATCATTGTATAATGCTCATGTTCACCTCCCTCATTACCCTGTTGTGATCTTCCCTTTCCACCTGGTCACCTTCTTCCTCTCAATTTTAAATGACAGTTTTATGGATATAATAATCTTAGTTGGAAGTTACTTGCCTTTAGTCCTTGAAGTATAACATTCCATGCTTTCCTGGATTTTAGCCTTTCTATTGAGAGACTTGATGTTATTCTGATGGATTTTCCTTTGGAAGTGAATTGGTATTTTTCTCTTACAGCTTTTAATATTGTTTCTTTGTTCTGTAGTCTTGGCTTTTAATTATAATACGTCATGGGGAGGTTCTTTTCTGGCAATGCCTATGAGGGTTTCTAAATGCCTGTTGTGGTTGGATGTCCATTTTCCCCCAGATTTTGGAAATTTTGTGCTATAATTTCATTGAATAGGTTTTCTATCCCTTTAGTTTTTATACCAGCTCCTTTTTCTACCCCTGACTTCTTAGATTTGTTCTCTTGATCATGTCCCAGAGTTCTTGAAAGCTGTGGTCATGTTCTTTTATTTTTTTTTTTTCTTCCTTAATATCTGAATGTAGTATTTCTTCAACCTTATCTTTCATCCCTGATATTCTACCTTCTGCTAAGCTTAGTCTACTGGTAATGCTTGCCACTGTGTTTTTTATTTGATTTATTCAGGTCTTCATTTCCAAACTTTGTTTGTTTGTTTGCCTTCCAAAATCTCAATTTGCTTGCTGAATTTGTCATCCATTTTGCTGACTTTGTCTTCTACATTGGTGATTTTCTGACCTAGGTCCTATCTTGATTTTCTTACTTCATTCATCTGTTTGTTTGTGTCTTCTTTGAAGTCATTGATCATTTTTACAAATAGATTTTTTTAATTCTTTGTCTGACATTTCAATCGTATTATTATCCTTGGATTCAGAAGTTGAAGAGTTTTGGTCTCTTAAAGGAGATGTGCTGTCTTGCTTTTCATATTTCTTGTGTTTCTGTTTTGTGCATTTTTGGGATTAGTATCTCTTCCCACTTTATTGGGAATCTTCTTAGTGAGTGGCTTTCTCTTAAGATATAGGACCTTAATAACACTCCCAGAGAAGACAAACCAGTGCAATAGACACAATATCCAACCAAACCAAATATAGAAATACACGTAAAATCAATTAAGGCCAACTGCTTTAAAACAATGCCCAGAAAACAGAAGCAATAATATGGAGTAAGTTATGAAGTTACAAATTATTTAGGATGAAGGTGAAAATTTTAATTGCCAAAAATAAAAAAGTAAGGGGGCAAGACAATGGAGAAAGAAGGAAACACCAATGATTAAGCAAAAGAAGATCCAGAAAGAAAATAATTAGAAGAGAGAGAGAGAGAGAGAGAGAGAGAGAGAGAGGAGCAAAAGATAAATCAAAAACCCAATTTCACAATAAAGAAAAAAATAAATAAAATAAGGTAAACACAAGAATAGTAAAAAGAAGTAAAAAGACTAAAGAGATTTCTTTTTAAAAAAGTAAAAATGATACTAAAAGTATAAGAAATAGAAAGATACATGAACAGCAACAGATAAAAAGAAATCTAAAAAGGAAGAAAGTTAAAAATTATATTGGAAAAAAGGGAAATGAGGAAAATACAATTAATGATGAAAATGGAAAAAAGAAAGAAAAGAAAAAAGAATAAAAGAAAAAGGAAAATAAAAAAGAGAAAAGAGAAAGAAAGACAGGAAAATAGAAGAGAAGAAAAAGGAAAAGAAAGAAAGAAGAAAGGAAAAGATAAAAGAAAGAAAGGAAAAGAAAAGAAAAAAGAAAAGAGAAAGAAAGAAAGATGAAACGAACAAAAGAATGAAAGAGGAAACAACAGCTGGACACCATGCCATACACCTGCAATCCTAATATCTCAGGGGACTTAAGCAGGAGACTCTTGAGGCCCAGGTCAGAGGCAGTCTACTCACCTCAGCAAGACAAAATAAGAAAAGGGCTGGAGGTACTGCACACTGAATGGAACACCACTTGCCCCATACAAAGCTCTGGGCTAATCCCTAGCATGGCAGGAAAAAAAGGAAAGATAAAGTACTGTAGCCCTTTCTTTCTTTGTCCTCTAATATTGGATTCTGTTCGATAGTGGTGGTGTTCAGTTGAAGATGGAGTCTTTTATATGACTGTGCCTCAGAGGTGCCAGTCTCTGAAGTCTCCCTAGGGAGATGGAGTCTTCTCCTGTCCTCAGTGATTGAGGCTACCATCCACCTTGCCCAAGCCTCTTGCTGCCCAAACTTCTCAGCGTGTCAGCGTTCTACCTTTCCCTTGTCTGTAACTACCTGACACAGCTGTGTTACACACTGGGAGTGTGACAGGTCACCCCCAGCCTCCCTAACTAGTGATTATCCTTTGTTCTCAGGTGCCTGGAGTAGCTCAGTTTCACGCAATAGGTTCCTTCTCTAGATGGGACCTGGTCAGGGGCTTCCAAGATATGGAGTATAGCAATTCTCCAATTCTGACCCCTCCCAATCAGTCAGAGATACCATCTCACCAAATCCTCTGAAAGGACCCAAGGGCTTCGAGGACCGTGCACTTGTCCTATGGGACTGCTAGTCTGCCTACCAGAGCTGTCTGGCTTACCTCTTGGGGTAAGTGCTCCAATTCTCCACCCCACCAGGGAGCTGCAGCTGAAGCTGTGTCCCACTGACTTCACATTGCTCAGCTCTGTCCTGTACTCTGAGACCATCCTATAGCCTCCTTTGCTATTTCTGTGCTTTTATAGTCTTTTTATCTTTGTAATAGAGTCCACTTCTTCCTATTCTGACTCTTTTGTTTTACTGTGTCACACAGAGGCTGCCTGTCATCTGCCATCTTGCACCAGAAGTCCTAAATCTGGCCTAAGTCCTACATTTGGCCTAAGAAACACCACCTTGTGTTTCTGCCTATCCCCACCCACATCATTTTGGGGGAAAGCAATATTTTTCCCATTTATGACTTGTGGCATACATAATCACACTCTCTTGTTTGGGGGAAGTGAGGTAGTGAGGCTCTTCTTGAGGAAGGGGCAAGTTTGATCACTGTTACTGGGATGAGAAAGAGAATAGTGCAACATCACTCTGAAGGACGACACACTTGGCACTCAGATCTCTTCTGGAATCCTGAGATGATGGACAAATTAGGAAGGACTGGGGAAGGGAAAATGTTTTGTTATTTAAGAAAAGACTTTACTGAGAGCCTTCCTATGTGCTTGACCTTCTCTTCCTTGGTCTAATTGCTCCCCACAGATACCTCCATGGCCCTCTATATTTATATCATTCACAGGACTTGTGCCAGGCAGTAAATTGTATCTAGATAATAGGAAGTAAATGGATTTTCCCCTACAGCTGCCAGAAGAAACCAGTTCCATTGATATCTTGACTTTAGTTCAGTGATACTGATTTGAGATTTTGGGCTTCTAGAACTTTCAGAGAATAAATGTGAGTTGGTTGAAATCACCAGGTTTTTCATAATTTGCCACTGCAGGCACAGGAAATGAAAATATTCCACCTGCATTTCTACTTACAAGTCCATCTCTTGGAAGAGAAAGCACAAACACACCTTTATCTCCCCAACACTGAGCCCCGACCCCCATATACTGTATGTTAGTTCTTTTAGGATGCAAGTAATAGAGACACATTCCAATGAACTCCAATAAAGGATATTCATCATAATGATACATGGAAAAGAAAAGAACTGGTAAAACTGTTCCAGCAACTTCCCTGCTAAGGTTGTCGGCCCCTGGAATGTTATTTAACAATGTAGTTTGGGTCACTGAGCATCAAGGTCAGTATTTCAACAGCAGCATTGGTAATCATTCCCTCAGACATGTAAGTCCATCTGAGTGACTCAAGTTCTTTTGCTTGCTGACACCAAGAATTTCTATATCTGTCATTCCGACTGCCCTAAGGAAAGAAGCTGGTTCTTTATACACACTCAATGTGAAATCCTCTTGGAGGAAAAAGCTGTCTTAGTAAACTGATTTATTTTTTTCAGTACTGGGGGTTGAACCCAGGGCCTAGCACTTGCATGCTTTGCAAGTGCTGGACCACTGAGCTGCACCCCCAGCCCTTTTTTTTTTTTTTAACTTTTTTTGACACAGGGTCTCGCTAAGCTACGCAGACTGCCCCTGATCTCAAACTTGGGATCCTCCTGCCTCCACCTCCCAAGCCGCTGGGATTACAGGCATGCACCACCTCACCTGGCTCAATAAACTGGTATTTATGACCCTGGCCAACCTATAGATGGCTATGTTTGGATTGGGTGTCGACCCTGATTCATATAGCTGTGGTCAGGGCACTAGAGTTCTGTGTTACTAAAATTGGGAACCTGCAGGTGGTTGCTGAGCACAAAGTAGCCTTGGACCTGGCAGTCATGCAGAGCTCAGACACTTCTTCAATCCACTGGTGCATAATCAGATCTCCACAAGTGCTTCCTCAGCAGAAATGATCTATGGAGGTATAAAACAAATGTAACCTATGGTCTCTGTCTATAAGGATTCTGTCATCTGAAAAAAATATGGAACCATCCAATAGCTTTGTATGCCAATATAATAAAGTATTCTTTGTTAGATAAATAAAATCAGAGAATATTATATTAACAATATCCTTTCCTCTCCTACTAATGAGGAATTCTGGTACACATATGAATATACTCTTATTTTTCTCTTAGGCAGTTCTTAAGCTTAACTTTCAGTAGATGATGTGTGTAGTAGTTTGGTTTGCTAGGACTCTGAATAAAACAGGGTAAACTGAGGCTTATTCTCTCTTGCCCCCTTTCCCTACCTCTGTAGTTGTGGGAAAAACCTGGTGGTTAAGGAGAAGCAATTTAAACCCGGTACCTTCTCTATTCATCTATTATAAGAAACCTTTATAATGGCATCATAAGGTTAGGGTTCTTGGTTCTCACAAAGAGTCATGTTACTAGAAGTATTATAACCCCGACCCAGTTAGGAGTCTTTGCAGACAAAGAGATCCCCTCCAGGATGTGTGTTTAATTTCATAAATTTGGTAGAAGATCTCTCAATACAGAGTAGAAGCCTCCTCATCTTCCTCCATTGGAAAGACTCAAACATACCCTCTCCTTGCCTTTCTGAGAGTCTGTAGTCACTGGGGAGGAAGCCAGAGGCACCCTGAGAATGCCTGACACAGCCAAGCTGCCTGTTACTAGAAGAGCCTTGGGGCCCAAAGTCAAACGATTTCTGTAGAAAGAAAGAGCTCCCTGGAGAACATGGGGAAAGTAGAGGCATTAAAAAGACAACAAATAGCTGGGCGCAGTGGTACATACCTATAATCCCAGTGACTCAGGAGGCAGAGGCAGGAGGATTGCAAGTTCAAGACCAGAGGCAGCCTGTGTAATTTAGTGAGACCCTGTCTCAAAAAAAAGTTAAAAAATGGGCTGGACATGCAGCTCAGTGGTACAGTACTTGCAAAGTACGCAAATGTGAGGCTCTTGGGTTCAACTCCCAGTACCAAAAAAATAATAATAATAAAGGAACAAAGAGTAAAAAGACAGACCTGAATGAGAGGAAAAGAAAGAAGAGTGAGTTAAGAAGACAGACCTCTACCCCAGTGATGCCTTGGGATCTTACCCTCTGGGCAGGTCAGGGAGGAGGAGTTTGTCCTGGTCCATGCACTAGATTTCCTTTCCTTGGGAGTATACAGCTTTGAGAACAGGACAGAAGCCCTTCAGTGAAAACTGACTTAGCTCTTCATCCAGCTCAGGGTGCTCTTGGTTTGGGGAACTAGGAGGACAAAGGAGGGAAGAGAAAGTGAGAATAACTCTGGTCCCCCATGGTTCATGAGCAGGCCTTCAGTTGGTTTCTTCAAGAGTCTCAGTATGTTCTGACAGGCTGCAATACAGAGCCTGGAAAACCGAGCCCACTAGCTCCAAGTCACCATATGCAAATGCATGAGCTGTCTGAGTGGAGGAGCAGGTGCAGACAGAAGGCCTTGGGCACTGACGATTACAGAACAAACTGATCAGGAAAGCATCATTTAACTCTGCATAACCAAGGAGTCCCAGCAAGGTTTCTCATGTGAGAGGGATGATAAGTGGAAATTGGCTCCCACTAAAATGATATCCATAAAACATCACTAGAGTGTCTTTGTTTAATGCCCTGCCTTTAGTGACTTACTTTAATGAATGTAGTTTTATTTACACTGACTTTTATAGATTCACACATGACCTCAGCTTCCCTAATCCTATTCCTCTCAGAAAGTCACACATTTTTCAACTGTAAATTGTTATACCATGGGAGTGGTCACAAAATTTCCATAGCTGATCATCAACAAAATATAATATTGTCAAATCATCTAACACTGCCATTGTTGTTAGGTATCATCTAGTCAGGGTATGAGTTGTAGCAACCCTATATAGAACAGGTGAAACAGTATTGTTAGTGCTTCTCTGCTATTCATAGGGTTTTCCATGGCTGATTGTTTTTTGTGGAGGGAATGGATTGCTAGGCCCTTCTCCCAAGCCTATAGCACCTGGTGTTTCCACCAGGTGTACTAACCAGGCCCGACACTGCTTAGCTTCAGAGATCTAAAGGATGGGTTGCCATAGTGGTATGGCTGCAGGCCAACACTGCCATTAGCTGGTAATAAGTTAGGGATGTGCTGATAATGATGGAAGTATAAGAACAATGGCCATGGTCTACTGACTGATTGCCACTTACCAGTCACTGTGCTCTACGTTTCATCTCATTTAATTCTCCAAATAATGTGGTTGTTATCTTCACTTTACAGATAAGCAATCTGAGGTAGAGTTTGAGTGAGTTGCCCAAAGTTTGGCAACTAATAAGTAGCAGAGTTATTTTTGTTATGTGCTGTGGAATCTCATAATGACTCTATACACAATAGAACAAAACATTCCTGGATAGTGTGCCATGCCTGGCACTGTGTCAGTGCTTCTCTGCTATTCATAGGGTTTTCAATGGCTGATTGTTTTGGGAGTGGTCTGCCAGGTCCTTCTCCCATTTTTTGAGGTGCTGGAGATAGAACCCAGAGCCTCAGAGCGCACAGAGCAACACTCTACCAACTGAGCTAAATCCCAGCCAAGTAGCAGAGACAGAATCTAAATGTGAAGTCATCTTAGTCTGAAGCTCACATGGGCTGCCACCTGTGGGAAACAGAGCCATAGAGAGGGGCTTACAATGGCTACTGAGGGATGAGTAAAAATTGGATGTGAAAAAGAGAATAGGAGAAATTGTGACTGGGAATGTGACAGAGGAGTAATGACAGAGATAGAAAGCTGTGGAGGTCTGCCTGCTTGGGACTGAGTTCAAATTCACATTAGACCCTAGCAAGAGCTGAAGTTAGAAAGGGAGAAAGAGCCAAAGGAGGAAGCCCTTGAAATGCAGGATGAGAAGTTTCTTCATGGTTCATCATGGCAGAGGGAGTTTGTGGGTTATTCTGGTCTAAATTTGACAATCTAGTCTCATTTAACAAACCTCCAGACCATTTTTAAGCAATAATGACAATAATAATTTTGGTAGGAAGTGAGGAGGCCTGAGAGAGCAGAGGAGAGGTAGAGAGGATAGGGAAAAGGTAGTCAAGAGAGTATTGTCACTCAGTGGGCAATATTTGCAAGCCTAAAGGAAAATATTTTGACAAACTTAACCGCCAATGTGAACCAGTTCTTCTAATTTGATTTCTCTTGGACAATGTCTGGCCTTCAACTAGAGGAACAAGAGAAAGGGCAAAGGAAATAAACCTGGGTACCATTAGCATTAGCTCAGGTACCATTAGGATGTATGTGGCAGCCAATACTGCAATCAAGCTGAGTGGGTTTTGTCCTAAGTTTGGCCCTTCTTAGTTTGTCATGGCAGCTGACTTCGGTTCAGAGATCAGGTATCCCAGCTTTGGATACATGAGTCCTGGAGTGGACTGCTCATTGTGAGACTTGTTTCAGAAGAGGATTTAGCCAGGGGAGTGGAAACTGGCGGATTTTATTAAGGGCTCTGTGCCAGACATTTTTATATATGTTAGGTCATTTGGTTCCCCCAATAACCTCATGAAATTACTGTTCCTGCATAACAGCTGTGGAAATAGGCTGAGAGCAAGCACTGGAGGTCAAACAGCTAGAAATGAGGAAAAGGGATTTGAACTTGGTTCCTTCTAACTCCAAGCCCAATGCTCTTTCTCTTCCATCACTATGGACTGTAGGTTAAAACAAAACAAAATAAAACAGAACAAAACAAAACAGAACAAAACGGAAAACAAGGGAACAAATTAAGAACAGGAGCCAAGGAAAAGAGGCAGAGGATGTATCATGATGAAATCATAACAGGAAATATTTTTTTTCTAAATCTAAGACATTGCCCTTGTTTAGATGTAAGCTTAGGTTTGGACCTGCAATTTATGATCCCCAAAGGACTGTCTGACACTGAGCTGGTGAATGTGCTGCTGGCCTTCAGAGTTTGAGTTTACTGAAAGGAATCTCCTTTTCTCTCTTTCCCTAAAAGAAGTGAACTTGAAGGAGTCCTCATGGATGATGCGAGCATGCTGGATTGCTGCAAGGACCTTAATCCCCCTAGGAGATTTATATCTGTGACTTCACTATAAGAATACAACTATTTTCCCTGACCTGTCAAGAGGCAACAATTAGAAAAAGAATATGAGGTCGATTTTTGATGAAGCATGTGATTCCTAAAAGAGCCTCTTTTACCAATGAAGTGATTTATAGCTAAAATATAGACTACGGATTAAAAAGAAAAAGAGTAAAGAAAACACAACAGAATTCCTGTTACCTCACCTTAGAACAAGGAAACAAAGGGTAAGCATTGGAAATAATATATGGCACGCTCTTGCATATTTTTTTCTGCATTAAGATGCAGATCATTTGCACTTGGAAGTCCGTTTTGATTAATTTACATTGTTGTTGTTGTTAGGTGCCGTTGAGTCGGCATCCGACTCATAGCGACCCTCTGTACAACAGGGGAAACACTATTGTCAGTGCTTCTCTGCTGTTCATAGGGTTTTCAATGGCAGATTGATTTTTGGGGGGGGGGGGGTTGCCAGGTCCTTCTCCCAAGCCTACAGCTTCTGGTGTTCCCTGGCGGTCGCCCATCCAGGTACTAACCAGGCCCGACCCTGCTTAGTTTCCGAGATCTGACGGGATCGGATGCCACAGGGCTATGGTTGCAGGCATATTAATTTACATAGGTGGATCTATTTTCCCCTACTGTTTTAAACATAGTACAAGACATGCATGACAGAGAATGTCCCCAATTCCTGAACCACCACAGATAATTGCATGTTAATGGGGATTATAGAAGGAGTGGCTTTGATCCTGGCCTAATCCTGTGGGGATAATGTTAGCTCCAGCCTTTAGCTTAGGTGGAGGTGATAGCTTCAGGCAGTACTACAGCTGCAATGTTTAAGGACAGTGGGGGATTAATGTCAGTAGCCAGGCTACAGACTGGATAGTTAGGCAGCCTAGAGCGAGGGGCTTAGGGTAGCAGTCAAAGCCCATGCAAGAAGCTGACTCAGAGAGTCTGAGCCTGTCATGCTCAGAGCTCGCAGAAGAACCCAGAGATAGTCATAGATCCGAGGAGCATGCCAGTGGGAGCTAGTGAACTTTCCAAGACCTGGTATTCTCTGCTGCTTAAGAGCAGGACCGTGCTTTATATATTATTCCGTTCTCCAAAGCCCTCCCCAGCTTACCCTAGACCAGTGCACATGAAAGGTAGATTGAACATGTGAATTCTTTGCCCACCATTTACATTCCTAGATGTCCAAAAGGAATCCTAGTAGGGGAGAGTCATCTCCTAGGCTTCTGACATAGCAAAACTGTCAGTGAACTCATGAGCTTTTCATTTCCATAGGTGAAATATACCTGGATTTCTCTCCCTGGAGTTTAAGTCCAGTTTGGTTGGGTTGGGGTGAGTGTTCCATTTTCTAAAAACAAACTGGTGTGGCTCCCAGTGTGGTCTAAATTTAGTAACTGAGGCCTTGGCTTCTTTTTCAACAGAGAACTTTCTGCTCCCTAGACGGTTGCTAATAATTGGTTGCCTAAGTATTCTAATCCATCTTGGAAACTCAATTATGCCGCACACATACTAGACTTGGTGTTGCGCAAAGTAGATTCCTATCCAAGGGTAAAGCAAATGCCTAAATTTCTTCATAGTTTTGCCTTTCCTTCCCCTGGGCCTCTGCAGTAACTCACATGCATTTCTATTCATCCTTATTATGTATTGTTTTAATTATTTAACTCTTTTACTGGGAGCTCTTTGTGTAAAAGGATACTACCTGATACATAGTAGAGCATCAATAAGCAGTTGCTGATGATGAATTTAAAAGTAATGAATTAATGAGTTTATATTGTGAAGATGAACAGAAAGCTAAACCATGCAAATTTTTACACGTTCAGTGTATTCTCTTCTTGATAGACAGTGTTTTGCAATAATCTTTCTACATCCATTAGCTCTTTCCTTAAGGCATACATTTGGAGTATCTTAGCATTTTGTTATTTATGGTTGTCCCTACCACGATAGCTGTGCTGTTCACAACCCCATTCAAGAAAAAAAATTGATATTCAGTTGTGTGATGTGCAGTTAGTAGATAGCCAAGTTCAATCCTTAGCACTGGAACTGATATAATACTCTGCTGCAGCCCCTAGGAAATGACGGAACTTGGTGGGGACCCTAGGGTGTGGTCATTTCTGTACCACATGGGGCTTCTTGACTGGGAGAACTTTGTTGCAAATTGGGCTAAGGCTTTCCTTGCCCCATTTTTCTTCCTCTTGCCTTTCACTTCATCATAGTCTGAAGACTTTGCCTGCCCAATACTGCTTCCTCCTCCATCATGTCCCACGGACTTCCAAATAAATCTCTCACAGGTCTATCTCCCATCTCAGAGTCGCATCCCAGGGGAGCTGAATTAACACATCTGCACAATACCTCATCAGATATATTTTCTTCCCTAAAACGTGATGAAGAGATTTTTTTTAGCTTGAAAGCATAACGTTTCCCATCACAACTGGGGCCTTGTTGAAATGCAGCGCCCCTAGAAAGCCATTTATCATGGCAACAAATTCTATTTCAAATCATGTTTTTGATCCTCATGTTGTTCATGGGGGTGGCTCAACTAGAGAACTGGGTGTTTTAAGTCAGCACCCCACACACTAGCTGTGTGGCAAATCTTTGCCAGTTGGATGAAGGCCTGAAGGAATCGTGAGCACTTGTCTGGGGGTGCGGAGGGGCACAGAATATGGAGGTGATCTTGAGAGCAACCATGTTTGGAGGGGGTTTATGAAGGCTTTTGCATGGGGCCCTTGAGAAGTCTAGTGCTTCTCTTTCATTTGGCATTTTGCATTTTTGGCACAAGATATGTTAAAGCTTGGAATGAGCTTATCACAAGCTATTTGTTTTGCCAAAGAACAGACTACTGCTTCAAGTCTTGTGTTCCCCTCATCTCCTTTGCTTCTGCCTTGCCAGGGATACTTTCCCCTGTGGATCCTGGTAGACTCACTGGTAGCTCACAGTGAAACTTGTGGACATTGAGTGAAGGACAGAGCCAAGAAAATCAAACAAGTTCTATTATTAATCTACATGCTGCTTGAAATTTGGCATTCTTGATGACTATTGGAATCTCTCTCCTTATTATGAGGCATATCAGGTAGACAGCAGACACATACTTCTCCTATTATATAATGCCTCAATTGTAGGTGTCAAAAACATCGATTTCTTCAGCTGTGATTTGGTATGCTCTACTACACAGAAAAAAAGGAAAACATTAAAATGCATCCATTTAGACACACTTTAATCTAGCAATAACATGGCTAGTACACAGTTTCAAGGGGCAGAATATAAGATATCAACTCAGATGACAGCCTTGTCCAGGGAGCCTTCCCCAACTACCCCTTGGCTTCAGCCATCATCAATCCTACAGGCCCATAGCTAGGTATCTGTGTAAGTGTAGTTGGTTTTGTATATTTTTATGCCCTGTGTGGGAGTCAGAAGAAAGTGGAGAAGTCATTATAGAATAACTTCTATCTGAAAGCAGGAAGCTCCTCTCATACAGGAGAAGGCATTAGCTTCCAAAGTCAGAATGGAGGGAGAAATCAGGGGTTGTCAAAATGTCTATTTGACAGCCAAGGACAACCGAAGCAATGGGAATGGAGAGAGTGAGCAGACTCACCTGGCCTCACTGTCACCCCTGGACATAAGCAGCCTTAAATGGAATGGCAAGAGGGACTGTCTATATTATTTGATAATTTATATTTTTACTTTTATAGAAGTTATGTGCATTGTATCTTATGTCATCCTTGGGGATAGAGATGCCTGACTCTACCCCTATATAAACTTAGATTACTATTCCTTGGGCTTTTGTTTTCTAAGCATTATCTATTGACTTCCTACCCTGAAAGACAGAGAATTTAGTTATCTTTCATTCCCTTCTGCCCCAGGCCACCGCCATAATACACTTCCAGTTTCTCCATATTCATTACAATTATATTATAACTTTGGTTGAGTCAATATTCAATATTTACATTTTGTGACTCTATAAATGGTATGCACAGCTGAACAATGTCGTAAAGTTATTTTTCTTTTCCAAATAATTTTTTTCTAGAGTCAATAATTTTAGAGAGGCATTTTGGTTTGCTTACTTTTTTATGCTTTTTTTTTTATGAAGGTAACAATTGTCCAAGTCTCCTGTCAGTGCCTTCAAACATACTGATGGCCAATTTCATCTTGGGGAAAATCCCTGGAGCCTCCTGACTTGTTCTTACATGGTCTGGTAACCCTGTTGTCCTGGCTCACTCTTCCGTATCATTCTGGGGGTATCTTTGGCCTTTCTTGTGTGTTGATTTTCCTCTTGCTTGCATGCTGTCTGTTCTTCTTTGGCTTATTCTGCCATTTGCGTGGAACACATCCATTAGAAATTTTCTGAGAAAGCATGGACAGGAACTAAATTTTTTGAAATCTTACATGTCTGAAAATGTTCTTATTTTGTCCTCGCACTTTAATTATGTTTTGTCTGAGTGTAGAGTTTTAGGATATATATATATAATTTCCATTCGGAATTTTGAAAGTATTAGTCCGTTGTTCTAACTTTCAACATAGCAACTAAAAGAGGATGATGTCATTCTGAGTCCTTTTCTTTGTTTAGTGGCACCTTGGCACTTGACCACAATCCCTTTGGAAGGCTGGTCTAGTGCTGATCAGTTTGAGTGCCCAGCATTTTTTCCCATAAGAAATAATGTGAATGTATTCATTGGTCCTGGCACCATACTAAATGGCTAATTCAGATACATGTGTGCCATTCATGTACTTAGCAATAATTTTTTTTTAAATTTCATTGTTGGTCTTACTGTTTACCCCTTTCCTTTGCTTTTAGTACTAGAAAGTTCCTTGGGTACCATGATGACTGTATGGTATATGTGTGTATATACAAGTAAAACAAACAAACAAACAAGCCATGAGATCATGAACCCAGCACCAGACAAGAAAGTTACAGGGCAATATACCTGTTGAACACAGATACAAAAATCTTCAACAAAAAATAACTGTCCATGTAAACTGAACTCAACCACACATGAAAAGGATCATTCACCATGATCAAGTGGGACTTATCCTTGGGGTGCAAGAATGATTTAACATATGCAAATTAAGAAATGTTACACATCAGACAAAAACCATATGATCATCTCTAGGAATGCAGAAAAAGCACTTGGCAAAATGCAACATCCCTTTATGATAAAATCTCTCAACAAGTTAAGTCTAGAAGGAATGTTCCTCAACACAATAAAGGCCATATATCATAAGCCCTCAGCTAACATCATACTCAATGGTGAAAACTAGGAAGCTGTTCCTCTAAGATCAAGAACAAGACAAGACTGTCCTGTATTAGCCAACAAGGAGGCAAGGAAAAGAAATAGAAGGGCTCCAAATGAAAAAAGAAGTTACTATTGCTAAGATGATCTCTTCAGTCATTCTTTCCACCCTTGTTGGCTTGTTGTTTTGTTGTTGTTAGGTGCCATCGAGTTGGTATCTGACTCATAGCGACCCTCATGGGGTTTTCAATGGCTGACTGTTTCGGGATTGCCTTGGGAGTGGATTGCCAAGTCCTTCTCCCATTTTTGTGGTGCTGGGAATCGAACTCGGGACCTCAGAGACTGCAGCGCAGCGCTCTACCAACTGAGCTAAATCCCAGCCCAGTGAAGAGTTTCTTGTTGGCTTATACCTTTAAAATATGCAGGCATTTGGGAGGGAGTGGAAAAAAAATGCATTCATTCAATCTACTATATGAACTGGAATTCACTCTTTAGTTTCTTCACTTTTGGCTTAAAAAAGAATTTATATAAGTTATATATTTTGTCTAACCAGAAATTGCAGTGATATTTTTTGCATATGCTACACATTACAATTGTTTGCTCACTCCTAATCATATTTGGCTTTTACTATGACCTAGTGTGATAAGAATGATCATTTCTCATTTTTAAGTATGAGAAAACTGAGGTTTAGAGAAGTTGAATTCTATCCAGTTTCCATTAATTGGTACAGAGTTGAGATAAGACTCAAAACCCAGATTTCCTGACTCTGAATCAGACTTTTGTCACACGCACCAAACTGTTTTTGTGTAACTAGAGCCAATTAACCTGCAAGGCAGTCTCCCTCACCGGTGGATGACTATGCTAGGAGGGTCTCCTGATTAATGGCTGCCACCTGCTCCCTTTAACATCGCACCCATCTGCTTCTGCCTTGTTCAGCTGTATGGTACATATCTATTACCTCTTCCCTAGGTCAGGCCTTTAACTATGTGTGCTCAGCTGTCATGGGGTATAGATGAAGGGCAGTGGGGACTCTCAGGCTAGAACATGGGATGAATGTGCAGTTCTCAGTGATGGCAGGAAGCCGTGAGATGCCAGAATCCTTGAAGAAGGATGTAGTGATTGATGGGAGGGTGGTGGATGATAGCAACAGGCAAGACAGAGAGAACATAATGGGCCTGAGTACCATGAACCTCAAAGGAAGAAATGATTTGACCTTCAAGTAGATAGAAGACGTGCAAAGAGAAGATTGAAGAAGGCTGCCCTGCTTTCTGGCTTTTGAAAGAATGAAGGCTGTTACCCAATTGGAACATAAAGAATCCAGATATCAGATAAGACAGGGAGGTGGAGGAAACATTGGGTGTAGAGATTAAAGATGTGAAAGAGATCATTATAAGGGAATGGAGTTTAAATGAGGCAAGGTAGAAAGAATTGGGAGGAGTCGGTGAAAAGAAAAGTGGGAAAAAAGCAAGCACAGAGTAACTCAGGGACCGGTATATGCCTTTGAATCAAACAAAAACACGTGTATTTTTCTCTCCTTACCCTGACCCCTGCTGAGACTGTTGAAGATACCAGCAAGGTGGTGGGAGCCTGGCTTTAGGCTCTTGTTGTTCCTGTGGAAACATGCCTGTGGGAAGGCCTGCAGCATGCCTGTCCTCACCTGCAGCAGGCCCTGGCTTGCCCACCTGGTCCATGGGGCTCTTTTTCGCCTGTGATCACCGAAGTCACTGGGTGAAGGATTTGGTCTGAAGCCAAAGCAAATAGCAGCTGAGAGACATACAACAGTTGGTGTCTGGCTCAGATGGCTCTGGCGCCTTCCTAGGCAAACCCTCTCCCCACAAAAAGTCTATTTGGCTCAGGGAAAACAACTAGCATTTGTGCAGTGCTTTGGGGTTTCCCAGCCACTTCCACATACAGTCCTTTATTCCATCCTCCCAAGCTGTGCTGGTGGTAAAGTTCTATGATTCCCATTTTACGTAGGCAGAAACTTGCTACCCCCTTTAGAACTGAGTGACGCTAAGTCATGACCCTCCCTAAACATAGCTTCCCTAGTGATAATATGGACATAGACCTATCATAAAGTTGTTTTGAGAATTAAAGAGGATTATGTGTGTGCAGTGCTTGAACAGTTGGTGTCGTGTAAATGTATATACCAATTTAAATCATTTATTCCAGTGGGAAGGCTGGGGTTTAGCTCAGTTGGTAGAGTGCCACCCTGCACTAAGGACCTGGGTTCCATCCCTAGCACTGCAAAAATGGGAGAAGGACATAGCAATCCACTCTGGAAACAATCTCAAAGCAATCAGCCATTGAAAACCCTGTGAGGGTTGCTATGAGTCAGAACCAACTAGACGGCACCTTACAACAACAACATTTCTTCATTTGTCCTGGCCATAGAGGAAAATGCCATTCTTAAAGGATAATTGTTGTTGTTGATGGGTGCTGTCGAGTCGGTATCCGACTCATAGCGACCCTCATAGGGTTTTCAATGGCTGACTGTTTTGGGATTGCCTTGGAAGTGGATTGCCAGGCCTTTCTCCCATTAAAGGATGATAGAGGTCATTTGTAAGTGTGCAGCTTCATTGTCTATGTTAGATTACGAGGGTGGCTCTGGCAGTTTTCTCCATATCTAGATGCATACTTCCTTGCAAAGTTAATTTGTCATCCTTTCCACTGAAAGGCAGAGACTATTTCCTATCCCTCTTGAATCCTGGCTGGATCTCTGACTTTCTTTGATCAACAGAATATGGCAGGCATGACGGTGGGCCTTGAGTGTTTACTCTCAAATTCTTGATTCCCTGTGACTCTCCTGTAAGGAAGCCCAGGGTGATTTTAAGGATGAGTGACCCAGCTGACCCAGCCAGCTGGGACCAGCCAGCGCTTCCCTTATTGCCCACCCTCATCTGTCCACTGCAGCACACATGAGTCCAGGTAAGACCAGTAGAGGAACTGCCCAGGGGAAACATGGCCCCAATTACAGAATCATGTATAAACACATGGCTGTTATTTAAGGCCACTAAATTTTAGGGCACAATGTTGCATGAAAATAGATAACTGAAACTTGGTTGTTGTTGTTAGGTGCTGTGGAGTCAAATCCTACTCATAATGACCCTAAGTATAGCAGGATGAAACACTTCCCAACACTGTGCCATGCACACGATCCTTTTATGTTTGAGCCCATTGTGGCACCCACTATGCCACTATGTTTCTTCTCATTTTGAGTCAGGCCACATCAGCAGAAGGAGGTCCCAGGGGATTTACTCCATTCCTGTCATTAAGATTGACTCTATTTTGAGAAAGCAACTCTTCCTCAGTGATTTCTAGAATCTCTTCTGGCCTGGGGGGCTCATTTTCCACCACTATACTTGTCAGTGCTTCTTTGCTATTCACGCTGTTTTCAATAGCTAATTGTTTCAGGAGTGGGATGCAGGGTCCTTGTCCCTTGTCTGTTTTAGTTTGGAAGCTCAGCTGAAACCTGTCCACTATGATTGGCCCTGCTGATATCTGCATATTGGTGGCATAGCTTACAGTATCACAGCAACACGCAAGCCCCCATGGCATGACAAACTGGGGAAAAATATGATAAAGATTAGATAATAGGAATATGTTTGGACAGTGAGATTATATAGATATTAAAAGGAAGTATGAAAAGAACTCACCATCATCTCTCTCCTTAAACTGAGGTAGATTTTACCTCATTTAGTGGTCATGTTGACTAAAGGTTGTTGTTGTTGTTAGGTGCCGTCAAGTCGGTATCCGACTCATAGCAACCCTCATAGGGTTTTCAATGGCAGACTGTTTCGGGATTGCCTTGGGAGTGGATTGCCAGGTCCTTCTCCCATTTTTGCGGTGCTGGGAATTGAACTCAGGACCTCAGAGACTGCAGCGCAGCACTCTACCAACTGAGCTAAATCCCAGCCCTACCAAAGGTAGAACTATAAACTTAATGAACATGTGAAGACTTATTCTTTTGATCCATGTAATTCTTTGGGATTAATCTTTGGGTATAATCTTACATCCAGTGAGTGCCAAGCTCCAGGTCTCACTAATTTCCACTCCATCTATAGAACCAATATGTGTCCACATGTGTCTGATCACAGGCCTGGGGAATATCCCCAACGTCATACCAGGGGTTCACAGTAAATCTTGGGGCCAACCTCTCAGTCTTTGCCCACTAGCAATGCTTCTGTCCATGTGGTGCGCACATCCACATTTCATCTCCCTCCGATCAGCTTCTCAGATACCTCCCAATTTTTCTGATGCAAGCTGTACTTAGAAAAGAGATATAGAAACAGGGAGGATGGAAATATGATATTTCAGGACAGTGTGACCTAAGTATGCCAGACCTGACCTTCTCAGGGTCAACTTGAACATCTCAGAGGAATCTTGGTCTGATAATTCCTGAACTCCTTCACAACCACAGCAAAATGTCCAGAGCAGATTGCTCTTCTCTGAACAGGGAAGTCCATAGTGTTTTTCTCAGAGGACTGCTCATTTCTATTCTGGAGTTGCCCATGGACCAGAGAGAAGGTAGAAATGACGATTGCATTGGAAACCAGATCATATTCTCCCTACAGGCCAAAAAGGAGCCTAGCTTTAGAGAAGTTAATCCACGTGCCAATGGGAAAACGCTAGTGAAGATGACATGTTCTGGGGGTGCAGCCTGCTGTCTAGCATCTAAGATTCCTCTCCCCACCCTTAGGCTCAGTTCTAGTGCCACTGTCTCTGAGGTGCAAGGGTCTGTTTTAGTTAAGTTTCCCTCACCCTCTTCTCTTGGCTAACAGCAACATGAAGCAAAGGAGTTATGGACAGCAGCAATGGCTCTGGTTCCTGAGCTGTGCTTTTGCTGTGCAATTCCAATACCATGAATGTGGAGGGAGAGAAGGGGAGGCCACCAGGTGGGGCCACCACTGCTCTTTCCTGGGTGCCTGAAGCTGTGGTCTGCAACCCACCTAACCACCCTGTCAGTCAGTGGGCAACATTGCTGGAAGCTCCCAGGGGACTCAGGCAGAAGGTGTGGCCTGATGGAGGGAGGAAACCTGACTCCAGAAATGACCTGTCACATGAATTTAAGCAGGTTAATTAAATTAGTGTTGTTGAGGCATGTCACAAGTTATAATAAGCTCTCAAAAGTACTTATAAAGGAGCATTTATATGCTATTGGTAGGAATGTAAATGTAAATTAGTCCAGCCACCATAGAAATCAGTGTGGTGGCTCCTCACAAAACTACAAGTAGAACTACTACATGATCCAGCTATACCATTCCAGGGTATAGACCTGAAGGAATCTAAGTCAACATACCATAGAGATAACTGGGCATCCATGTTTACTGCAACATTATTCAAAATACCCAAGTCAAGGAATCATCTTAGGTGGCCATTAATGAATGAATGGATAAAGAAAATGTGGCATATATACACAGTGAAGTCTTATTCAGTCATAAAGAAAAATAAAACTATGACTATTGCAGGAAAACAGATGAAACTAGAGATCATTATGTTAAGCAAAATAAGCCAGACTCAGAAAAGCAAGTATCACATGCCTTCTCTCATATATGAAATCTGAGGGGGGGGAAAAAAAAGATCATGAAAGTAGAAGGAGGACTCTTAGGGAACAGGAAGGGAATCAAGGGGAGAAGGAAAGGTAAAGAAGAGTAATGGAAAAGGTGGATATGATCAAAATACGTTATATCTATGTACAAAAATGTCCAAATTAGCCAGGTGTAGTGGCACATGCCTGTTACCTCAGCACTTGGGAGGCAGGGGCAGGGAGATGATGAGTTCGAGGGCAGCCTGGGATACATAGCAACACCCTGTCTCAAACAAAACAAATGAAACAAACAAAACAAAAAAGAAAGAAAAGACAAGAAAAAAAGAGAAAATTTCATAATGAAACTCATTCTTCTGTGTAATTAATATGTGAAAATATCATAATGAAACTCATTATTCTGCATAATTAATATATGCTAATAGTAAAAAGCCTGCAGCCATAGCACTGTGGCATCCGATCCCATCAGATCTTGGAAGCTGAGCAGTGTCAGGCCTGCTTAGTACTTGGATGGGAGACCACCTGGGAACACCAGATACTGTAGGCTTGGGAGAAGGACCCAGCAGTCCATTCCCAAAAATCAGTCCGCCATTGATCCAGGCACGGTGGTGCATGCCTGTAATCCCAGCGGCTTGGGAGGCAGAGGCAGGAGGATCGCAAGTTCCAGACCAGAGGCAGTCTGCGTAATTTAGCGAGACCTTGTCTCAAAAAGTAAAAAAATGGGCTGGGGGTGCAGCTCAGTGGTCCAGCACTTGCAAAGCATGCAAGCATGAGGCCCTGGGTTCAACCCCCAATATTGCAAAATAAATAAATAAATAAAATAAAAATAAAAATAAAACAATCCACCATTGAAAACCCTATGAGTAGCAGGGAAGCATTGACAATAGTGTTTTGCTTATTGTATATAGGGTTGCTACTAGTCGGATACCAACATGATGGCACCTAACAACAACAAAAATAGTAAAAAAGTTTCGAATTAATCCTTTCAATCCTCCTCAACATATGTGATAAGTGATGTTATTATTTCTATTTAAAAGATGAAGACACTGAGGGCCAGAGAGACTGATTTTCTCAGAGCCACAGAGCAAACAGAACCAGCATCCGTTGCTTTTACACTCACTCTTTTTTGCTTTCCCCACCACACTTTGCCCCCACTTGTATATTAATTGCTCTGAATCTGAGTTCCATCATCATTAAAATAATGACAATTTTACTAGGCTCTTTACTCTGTGTGAGGTAAAAATGTTACCTCTGTTATCTCGCTTAATCCTTAAATAACCTGTGAGCAGGAGCTATTTTTATCCCCGTTTTACAGATGAGTGAGCTGGAGCTTAGAGATATCACGAACCAACCCAAGTCAAAGTCCCCATTCCTGGCCGCTTCCCTATGTAAGTTCCCACTTGTCATATGGAGTGATTTCCCCACCCACCTACCTCACCAGGTGATACTGAAGGTAAAATTAGATGGTGGATGTGCAAATGCTTTGGAGAAGTTGGACATGTGTGGCATCAATATAAGGAAAAATAAAAATCCCTCCTCCCAGAGATAACAAAGCTCAAAAGAATTTCCCGCAAACGGACATGACCAGACATCTTCACTGACATAAAGAACAGAGACGCTGTAGAGAACAGCAACAAGGGGTGGTTGCTTGTGGGCAGAAGCTCCAGGGCTGGGACACCTCCTGAGAGAGATGAATTTTGCCTACGTTCCTGGCAATGATGCTGGCACCAAACATAAGAGAAGAGAGGCATATCAAGCCAAAACCCTCGCCCACACAGCCACACTCCCTGTCCAGGGAAAGGGAGGCGGGTGTCCAGAGAGGGATGGAGAAGGTCCTGGTCAGAGTGAATGGGAGTGGGTGATGCTCTCACAGCCACAGAAATGAGTCTGTGACAGGCAGGACCACCTCTCCCTGCCCCTTGTAGCATCATACACAATAGCTTCCACGTCACCCTCAACACAGATCAAAATTTATGTGAGCACTCTTTGCTGCCACAAGCCTCAATCCTCTGTGGAATCAAATGCACTCCCTGATCTTGGCGCAGCCTCTTGTGCTCACTTGTGGGCCTTTTCCATGGACTTTTATGTCTCTGTTTATTTTGTGTGTTTTCTGAGTGGCCCAGGCCTTTAAAGGAAATGCGCCAGCCTCAGCCTGTCATTATGGTCCTGCGTGCGCCCTGCTCCTGGGATGGGTGAGCCTGGGCTTTTAATTTGCTGTGACAGGAGATAATTGTTGCTTGAGTTTCCACCTCTGAAAATAAACCCGGGTGGTGCTTCCCGGCTGGGAATCCACAGAGGCAAGTTCACCCCGCGGGCCTGTGCCAGGGGAGGCTTGAGCCAGGGCTGGAGCAATTGGTCTCAATGTCCCTGACCCCTTTCTTTTTGTGGATTTCAAAACATACAATTAGTGTTTTCTATAAGAGCTCAAAATGGCAAAGCTAGGAAAGTTCTAGCAGATTTTTTGGATAATGCGTACAAGAATTTCTGAGGTGGGACTCTGTGAAATTTGACTCTAGGAACATTAAGCCCTCTACTCCGAACTAATCCCTGTCTAAAAATCCATTCAAGTTCAAGGGCATCAGGTCCTGCCTACTAGAGCTATCCGACATTGTTGTTTCATCTCTTTTAAATATGGCACCTTGAACAGAAATAATCTGGGCAAATTTCCACCAATCAAAGCATTCTGGGTTACGAATTGAGGCGTAGGTTTCTGGACAACAGACAAAATCCTTCTCATCTATAAAACAGGGTGGCTAGAGCCGACCTTCTAAGATCTCTTCCTACACAGGGATCCACATGTCTTGGGCATGATTCACACGCTTGTCTCACCGTAACTGACTTGAGTACAAGGGATTGTGATGCCAGAGCGGGTCATCCACACTCACATGGCACAAAGATGTCTGGGAATTACACATTTTAGCTGAGGTTGGGACTAAGATAGTACAGAAGAAACCCAGAGGCAGGGAGCTCAGAATTGTAAAGGAGAATGAGTTCAGGAGGATGTTGCCCCTTGATGCTCCTGTGTCCGGGGCTGCGTGACCATGGGGAAGTTACATAACCTATCTCCGTTTCCCATGTAAGCAATGGGGAAGGTAACAAACCTGCCTCGCCAAGCGGTAAGTGTGGAGGTCATCCGTGCACCTCTTGCCCTCTTCCATTTAGGCACGTGGCAAGATTGACGTTCCATAGTCCACTGATGTTAGTCTTGGTCAAGTCACTTGCGTTGGCCCACGAAATGACAGCAGAAGTTTTCTGAGGTGACGATACGCAGAAGCATTGACCTGACAGTGCAAGATACTGTTGGGCTCCCGACTTCTCGCCATGGCAACCAGTAACATACCTTTCATGATGGAGACTGCCTATGAGAGGAAAGCGGGGGTGCAGCCCCCTGCCAGTCTGCACAGGACATTTAATGAGACTAAGGAGTAAATTTCCTCTTAGCCACTAAGATTTGAAGGTTGTTTGTTACCACACCATAATTCAGCCTACCCCAGACTATAACAGTTTGTGAAGCACTTAGCATTGTCGCTAGAACATAGTAGCCCCATCAGAAATGGTAGTTCCTAACTAGATTCTTACACTGGGATTTAACTCAATTGGTAGAGTGCCACTCTGCAGTCTCTAGGTCTCGGGTTTGATTCGGAGCACTGCAAAAATGGGAGAAGGATGTGGCAATCCACTCCCAAGGCAACCCCTAAGCAACCAGCCATTGAAAACCTTATGAGGGCAAGGCACGGTGGTGCATGCCTGTAATCCCAGTAACTCGGGAGGCATAGGCAGGAGGATCACAAGTTTAAGACCACAGGCGTAATTTAGTCTGCATAATTTAGTGAGACCCTGTCTCCAAAAGTAAAAAATGGGCTGGGGATGCTGCTTAGCGGTCCAGCACTTGCAAAGCATGCAAGCATGAGGCCATGGGTTCAACCCCCAGTACTGCAAAAAAAAAAAAAAAAAAGGAAAGATGAAAATGCTATGAGGGTCTCTATGAGTCAGACATGACTCAACGGCACCTAACAACAACAACTAGATTCTTATGTCAAATGTCAAGACCATTGTCTTTTAAAGGAACCACACAATATCTTGCATAATTTTGAGCAAATGCTTGTGTACTCTTTACCATGAGAGGCCATCAGAACCCAGTTTGCAGCCATAGCACCCTGGCATTTGATCCAGCCTGATCTGGGAAGTTAAGTAGGGTCGGCCTGGTTGCTCCTTGAATGGGAGACTACCTGAGAATACCAGGTGCTGCAGGCTAGCGAGAAGGACCTGGCAACCCACTCCTGAAACAATCCACTATTGAAAACCCTATGAATAGCCAGAGAAGCACCCACAATAGTGCTCGGCAAGGCACAGTGTCTGAAAGTGTTTCATTCTGTTGTGGTCACTATGAGTTGAGCCCAACTCAAGGGTAAGTAATAACAACATCAGAACCTCAGGAATTGACATACTTCAGGGAAATGAAAACTTTTGCAGCAACAGGAGGCTATACTACTATTTGCCCCATCTGAAGAGTCAAGTTATTGTAGGCTCCAGTTTTCACCAACTAAAAAACAGGTAATGGGACAACTGGTTCCTGTTCTTGCTCTCCATGAAGGTATTTCTGAGGGATAAGCCTTGTGCATTCTCTGCTCAGAATAAAAGTTAACAGATGTTGAGTATATGATTCTAATTCCTTAGAACAGAACCCAAATCTTGGCTCATTTCAATAATTGTCATACGAGTAGTTTTCCTACTTAACTCCAAAGGTAGAAAATTATAGGAAACTCAGGTTAGTTAAAGGAAGCCACAATTAAAGAAGGTGACTGTTCTTTTCAGAGCAGCCTCTAATGACAATTGAGTTTGTTACAGGTATGGAAATGGGAATACAAGCAAAAGTCAAGGGGGTGGACTCAGTTGCCCACAAGGCCTAGGTTTGAACCCCAGTTCCTTCACTTAACCACAAGATGGTATATTCAAGAATTTAGAACTGTTCTTGATACATGGGGATGGTCAGTAAATATGAGTTGTAAATTGTAATACGCCTCATGATAAGCACTGGATGGATCATTTTAACATTTTTAGTATTGTTTTAGTCATTTTTAAAAAGTGCTTCAAATTTTCTCAGTGTCACTCCCTCATTTAATCTTCCCACCAACTCCATGAGATTGATGATAGTGTTTCTCATTTTATAAGAAATTAAATTCAGGCACAGAGAGCACAAAAGCCCAAGGGTACACAGCTTGTGGAGTGGAGGAGTCAGGCAGTAAACCCACGACTTCAATCGGGAGGCCCACAAAGTCTAGTCTGTAGAAAAGTGGATCTTGTGATTAAATCCCAAAATCTTCACAGCTCCTGAGAAGAGGAAAAAGATCATTTAAACACCACCCAGCCCACTCTGAAGCCCACTGAGTTTAAACTTGATAGGGATATTTAATATAGAAAGGTCTGCGGACAAGAAGCATGAGTCATCTCCTGAAGATAACTACCATCTGTGCTGGAAACATGTGGTTAATTAGGGGAAATGCATGCCAATAAAGAGTGTCTGTTCCCCTTGCAAGTCACGCAGATCCAACATGGCAGCTGAGGACCAGCACCCTTGCTCTCTGGTCAAAGAGGTCTCCTGAAGAAGGGGCAGATCAGCCATTCAACAAAATATAAATCTTTTTCCAGTAAATTCAACACTCTCTCAGGCCTTTTACCTTCTCATACCTTCATTCCATGATGAAGTGATTCTACCTTAGAAAAAATCATAGCTAAAATATTTGCCACAAATGACAAGATTTCATTCTTTTTATGTCTGGATAATATTCCACTGTACATATACATATATATATATATATATATATATATATATATATATATATATATAGTTGTTAGGTGCCGTCGAGTCGGTATCCGACTCATAGTGACCCTCATAGGGTTTTCAATGGCTGACTGTTTTGGGATTGCCTTGGGAGTGGATTGCCAGGCCCTTCTCCTATTTTTGCAGTACTGGGAATTGAACTTGGGACCTCAGAGACTGCAGCGCAGCGCTCTACCAACTGAGCTAAATCCCAGCCCACTATCTATCTATTTATCTATCTATCTATCTATCTATCTATCTATCTATCTATCTATGTTTTATATCTTCACTATTGTGAATTTGTTGTTTACAGGTACTGTTGTGTTGGTGTCCCACTCATAGTGACCCTATGTACAACAGATGAAACACTATTGTCATGCTTTTCTGCTGTTCATAGGGTTTTCAATGGCTTTTTTGAGAGTTGCTGGGTCCTCCTCTCAAGCCTACAGCTCCTGGTGTTCCCAGGTGGTCTCCCATCCAAATACTAATCAGGTCCAACCCTGCTTAGCTTCCAAGATCTGACAGGATCAGATGCCACAATAGTACAGCTGCACACTTATTGTGACTAGTGCTTCAATAACCATAGGAGTGCAGATATCGCTTCTATACACTGATTCCTTCTCCTTTGAATATTTACCTAGTAGTGAGGTTGGTGGATCATATAGTAGTTTTATTAAACCTGACACTGGAAGACAAATGGTATGTTCTCGCTTATATGTGGAAGCTATACATTGATCTCATAGAATTAGGAAGTATAATAGTGGCTACCAGAGGCTGGGAAGAAAGAAGGGTAGGAGTAGGGAGAGATTGATTAATGACTTTGGTTGTCAGTTGTTACTGACTTTTGGTTCCTACAAAAATACAGTTATCTAGAAGTGATACGTTCTAGTGGTCTATAGCACAATTGACTATAGTTAGTAATTTATTGCATATTTCAAAATAACTAAACAATTTTAGATGTTCTTGATACAATAATAAACATTTGAGATGATGGATAGATTTATTACTCTGATTTGATCACATTGCACACATATATCAAAATGTCACTTTATCCCATAAATAAATACAATTATTATTGTCAATTAAAAAAATTTTTTTAAAGGACTTGCATTTTTAGGTAGGGGTCAATAGCAATGCACAAAGAGCTACTGAGAACAATGGCATTTCCCAGAGTTAGGCCTCCCTGCGTTACTGCTATAGACGAGGCATGCCAACACAAACACCTGATTTCCATGGCTCCTGGCCCCTCCCTGTGTAACTGTGGGCCCCTGCCACTGCTTCCATAGCCTTCAGGGACCCTAGGCTGTCTTGAGTGGGCTCAGGAGCAAGTTGATGTGACATCTTGCTGAGGTGGACGAGGGAGGACGCTGGAGCCCTGTGGGCCTATCTGCTTCTCAGCCACTGGGCCCTAGCACCTTCCAGGACTCTGTCAGGTTCTGCCTCTGTGTTCAGCACAGAAACAGGGAATGCCTTTATCCTCCGATCTCAACAGAGTCCCTGTGGCCTCAGATTCACCCATTCCAGGGTTCAGGCTGTTGTCTCTACAGGGAAGAAAGACTCAAGGCTGGGTGCCTTCCATCTGTCTTTCTCCTGACTCAAGCCAAACTCCTCAAATACAGAATTCTTTTACCCACAACAAAAGACCCTATACACATCCATTCCTTCAAATACTGCCTGGGGCTGGGGAAATGCTCTCTTCTGTGACTGTCATTCACATCCAAGCTGGGGAACTTTGTTCTGCACATGCAAGCTGGTGGGGACTCTAGACCACCAGGCCTGTCCCTGGATATCTGGGACGTGTGGCCGTTCTTGCTTATCATCACACAAGCCCTCGCTAGCCCTGTGGCACACTGTGCACACTGTGCTTTACTGGTGCCACATTTATACTTCCTGGCCCAAAGGTGTGAAAGGGAAACCATGACTCCATTTCAATTGGTGGCCTTGAAATATAAGATAAGCACCCAGAGTCCAAGTTGGTTTAGGATCTGAACTTCCACCAAATTGACTTAGCCATCGTGTAAGCCAGAGGCTCCAGTTTAGGAGATAGCTGTCTGGAGCCTGGCTGGTGGCTTTTTTTCAGGCAGAATAAGAAAATCCTCTCTCACCTTAATTTGCACTGACTTGCCGCTGCTGGTCCAAGGGATCTTATTTAAGGCTAGGGTAATTTGTTTCCTGTGATGATTTGAAGGCTATTCTTCCCCAGATTTCAGAGTGTACTATTTGTAGTTGTTTGTCTTCAGGCTGGCATGGCAACCTTCCCTACGCATCCGGATTTTCTCTGAAAAGATGCTTACTTAAAGCTCAACTCAACTTTATTGACTTTATTGTGCTTATGTCTACCAGAAAGTCACAGTCACCAGTTTGAGCGGACTAATCAGGACCTATGGATTACTGTCCACTCTAATATCCACTTTCTCAGAGATCAAAGCCACATGGCTGGGAAAACAAACTTTCAGCTGCTTTTCTTGCATCCTTTTCTGATCAGAGTGATTTATCATTTGAATGTCATAATCAGGTCAAGCCCTTTTCACTTTAGCTATTTGGTACCAGACTGTTGAGTATTGGGTGATTTAAAGGTTTGGGTTTATGTCAATTTGCCTTATAAACACTCTGTGCTTTATTTACTGACCTCAAAGAATAAATGACAACATTCTAAGCCTTTGAATCTCCTTCTCAACTGATTCTGCCAGGAAAAATGGCAGCTCTGGGTCTGCCCTGCAAAGCCCAAAGAGCTGAGCCCTCAGGCAGTCCTGGGTGTGGAATCAGCTCTCTGCAGGAGGACTACAGACCAGCTTTCTTGGGGCTATGGCTACAGAACCCAGGGACCTCTGTGGAGTTAAGTTTCTTTCCTGAGGACTGCCTTACTTTACTTTGACTCTGCCATGTGCTGTCCCCAGGGCGTGCCCAGCCTGCCTGGTCTCATCTGGTCAGTGCCTTCCCCAGAGTGACTATTCATCCCTATTCTGTGGGAATTGCCTGGTACCTACCAGCAGCTCAATGAGTATTTACAGATGAATGAATGAAGAGAGGAATGAATGAAGTGTACATTTCCAGCCCTGTTTCCCAGGAGAGGGTCCAGAGCCCTGACTCAGACTGGAAGGAGGGTGCCAGGGGTGCTTCGAGCACCCTCCCCCCTGAGTTGGAAGCCCTGGGAAGAAAGACTAGCACAGGAGCAAGAGGAGGCTCCTGCTCAGGCTGTCTCTCTAGCGCTGCTCGCACGCCAGGGTCAGGCCTTTGTAGATGAGAAAGGAGGAGGCATTTCCCAGCTGGGCAAAAGCAGCCTCGGTAAGTCTCCATTCCGAGGCTTTGCTCAACCCGGGACATGGTGAGAACTTAAGTGGAGATGCTCCCCTGACTTGCAGGGCTCTTCTTGGATCAAGGGTCCTTACAAGTGCAGCTTAGGTTCAGAAGAAAAGGGGCTGTCACAGAGCCAGACCTCATCTGCTGGGATTAACTTGTACCCACAACATTAAAAAGTAAGGCCAGTGGTACCACAAGCCTCCTGGCAAGTAATCCTGGGCATCCTGCCGTACACAACTTCACAAAGGCTGGGGTAGAGGAAAGGTATGTCCAACCAGGTGTCTTTGGATTCCCCCAAATTCCATAACCAGCCTCACTGAGTATAATAAACGCCAGAGATGGTAATGGGGGAGGGTGTAACCACCATCAACCATTGGCTGCAGCACAGCCCATATGCCCCTGGCTCTGGGCAAGGTTGATTTGCAAGACAAAAAGTCCAGAAGAGTGCCTGGCAAGGGCAGGGGCTCGGTAAATAATTACTGACAGACTGACCCAGATTTGTCCCCAGTTGCCTGGATACCTGACTCTGCAGAGCCATCTTCCCAGACGCGGAGGCAGATGGCAACTTTAAGTCTAACCCACCCAGGTAGTAAGGAACAGTGGTAGCCTTTCTATTGTACTCTCCCATGTCCATGTCAGCCCAGAGAGATACGCTGAATGGTCACTCAGCTGTGTTTTGCTATTTAAAATCCTAAGTACCAGCTCAGGGGCTTCTTTCCCAGTAGACATATGGGTTCTGCATGGGAAGCAGGCATCTTCCTTGCCCAGAAGATCCACAGTCAAATGCTTCTAGGGGAGATTATATTACAGAAGGGAGGGGTTCATTCCAGTCCTAAAGGATGGCTCTGCACAGGAGTGTGCACACTCGGGCTTCTGTGAGCACAGGATAAGTCAAGGTGCTTTGGGTGGCAAGTGCAGGCACAGCTGGTATTATAGTGGGGATGTGGTCTGTCCCCTCCAAAACTCATGTTGAAGTTTGGTTCTCAGTGTGTGACAGTGTTGACAAGTGGACAGGCTTTAAGAGGTGATTAGATCATTAGGAAGGATTAATGCCTTTCTTTCGGGAGTGAATTCTCACTCTCTTGGGAACAGATCAGATTGTTATAAAGCAGGTTCAGCTTCCGCAGCTTTCTTGGGCTTCCTCTATCACATGTGCCTCTCTTCCGTACTTGCCTGCTTCCTGCTCTTGCCTCCTCTCTAACCGGGTGACCTCTCCATTCCACACATGCCTGCCTATCCTTCCTCTTTTCTGCCATAGGTAGAGCAGCGGAAGACCCTCACCAGAAGCCAAGCAAATGACGGCACCATGCTCTTGGAGCTCAAGAACTGTGAGCCAAGAGAACCATCTTTCCTTCATAAATTACCAAGCCTCTCATATTCTGTTATAGCAACAGAAAGTGGACTAAGACACCTTGCAAGGGCCATATTAACAAGTGAGATGGTGCTAAGGTGAAAACAAAAGGATATAGCTTTTTGGGGCCTCCGACTGAATTGAGAAATACCTACCTCCTGCTCCATAGCCCAGCTGCTCAGCTTGACCTTGAGAGCATCTCCAGGGAATTTAACAACAGTTCTCCAGTGCTGGCATTTCCTATATTCCTCCCTCTACTGACTGGATCTCTGGAGGCTGCTGGAAGCCCCCTGTGCAAGCTTCTGAGGATATGAGCCCAGGAAGCTGGTATCCTTAAGACAGGATCTTTGGCTCTGATTTAGAGGCTTCCCAGACCCAGCATTCCTGCTCTGTGCCACACCAAGCCCCAAGATCACCTTTCCTCAGAGAGACAAGAACTTCTCCAGAATGTCCCAGACTTAGATCCTCCTGATGTTCCTATCCCACAGACAGCCCCTGAATGAGAGCATTGTCATCACTCTTTTGCAAGCATTTGTTAAAAATTCAGACTTTTGGGCCTCACACAAGACCTTCACTGGGTGGAGGATGGGAGGTGGGGAATTGCAACCTGGATTAAACACATTCCCCAGACATTCCTCAGACACTGCTAGGACTGGGAACCATTGCAAATTAAAGGGTACAAAAACGTTAACATGCATTTCAAATCTCCCTTTCTTTGTTAGACTTTTGGAAGAGATTGGCCATCCAGAGATCATTTTGCTTCCTGACAACCCTCAATGAGTCAGTTCCTTCTTTTGTTAAAACACGGTTACCCTTTGGGGTTTTTGTACATCCTAGGCCAGCAAGGGGCTGGGATTTAGCTCAGTGGGTAGAGCATTGCGCTGCAGTCTCTGAGGCCCCGAGTTCAATTCCCAGCACCGCAAAAATGGGAGAAGGGCCTGGCAATCCACTCCCAAGGCAATCCCGAAGCACTCAGCCATTGAAAACCCTATGAGGGTCGCTTTGAGTTGGATACCAACTCGATGGCACCTAACAACAACAACAACAAGGCCAGCAAGGGGCTGAGGTTTAGCTCAGTTGGTAGAGTGCTGCTCTGTGCAAGGCCTGGGTTCCATTCCCAGCACTACCAAAATGGCAGAAGGACCTGGCAGCCCACTCCCCAAAAGCAATCTCAAACAGTCAACCATTGAAAGCCCTATGAATAGCAGAGAAGCACTGACATAGTGCCAGGCATGGCACAGTGTCGGGGAACATTTCGTTCTGTTGTACATAGTGTCGTTATGAGTTGAATCTGACTTGATGGCACCTAACAACAGCAACAAGAGGACCAACAAGAATCAGAGCTTAAGTTCAATACAATGTGGGCTGCCAATCGCCTTCCTAGGCATTCCTGACTCCCACGGCCCACAGATGCAGCTCCCAGCATGTTCCAAACTGCTGGAGATGGGTGAGGCTGCAAGATTTCACCCAGAACTCATCAGATCTTGAAAATTTTTAGGAGGGGATTTCCTGAGCTATCAAGCACTTACACCTAAGGAAAGGAAAATTTTGATGCACATTGCTGGGTCAATCCCTGGAAACTTGCTAAACTCCCCATATTGTTTAAAGGACAGAAATATGTCTTTAGAAAAAACTCAAAGTGAAGCCAGAGCTCTTGTTGCCAAGACTGAATTAGGTAATGAGAAAAACTGTGTTTGTTGCCAGTGCTCAGGCAGGAAATCATTCATTTTCCTTTAACTAATCTCTTTGTTTAGATTATTCCCTTCCCTCCATAGGGCTGGCTCACAGAAGGCCTATTTTTTGTTAGGTTTTGTTTTGTTTTTTCACTCCTTGTCCAGTAGCATTTGGTCCTATGGAGACTTAGCTCAGGGAGCCCCATGGCTGAGGCCACTGTTGAGAGTCACAGCAAACTTGCCTTGGAATGAAGGGGAATCCAGAGCCCCCTGCTGCAATCCACTTGCTCACCTACAGATTGGGCCAGCAACAGGCCTGTGTTTTGGATGAGGGGTGTCATGGCTGGCTTTCGCACGCTTGTATCCCCAGCTCTTGGCACAAGGCTTAATGAATATTGAACACAACAATGATAGGGTAAGTGCTAAAAGATTTGCAAGGTGAGCTGGGGATTTTCTCTATCTCAGTCTCTCTGTACACTTGCAGAGAGAGAGGGAGGGAGGGGGAGAGGGAAAGGGAGAGAGACAGGAAGAGAGGGAGAGAGAGAAAGACAGAGGGGGGAGAGGGAGAGAGGAGAGGAGAGAGGGGGAGAGGGAGAGGGAGGGACAGAGAGAGGAGAGGAAGAGAAAGGGAGAGAGAAGGAGAGGGAGAGAGAGGGTGACGGAGGGGGGAGGAAGGGGGACAAGGAGAGGAAGGGAGAGGAGAAGGAAGAGGAGGAGGGCGAGAAGGAAGCTAAGAGCCCAATGTACTCACCGGTCAGAGTCAGGAAGGGCTGCCTAAGGCAAGAGGAGATCCCTTCCTCCTGTCACCAAAGCTCTGAGCTTTCATTTCATTCATTCCTGACATGCATGATTAAGGGGTGAGAGCCAGCCATGAAGCTCTCGACCTGAAGAGCAAACTGTCCGCTTTTTGCTTCTTCCACAGTTGCCTCATCCTAAAAACAATCAGCCATTGAAAATCCTATAAGGGTCTCTATGAGTCGGACATGACTCAACGGCACCTAACAACAACAACAGTTGTCTCGGTGCCCAGTTTCCCTCTTGGGGAACATGAGATGTCCTGCTCTTTTCAGGGGTTGTTTTAATGTCTCTAACTCAAAGAACCCACTGGTGTGATCTGTGATTTCTCCACATTGTACTGTGGCTGAGGGGCTCCCTCTCTTCTTAGCATCACCAGCCAAGGGTGAGGAAAGACGGTCCCAGAGCAGTGTTCACCAAGGAACTATGATGGTGCCCAGCACGAGAAACCCTTCCTCACCAAGCTGCCGTCTTCCTGGGAAAGGAATGTCAGGACAGCATCAAAACCCAGTCTATCGAATATGGCTCTACGGTGTGGGAGACACCCGCAACCAGGGAAAAGGCCCATCTCATAAACACAGAGATCCTACCTCATACACACTTTGCTACCTCAAACGAACAGAAGAAAATGTGTTCTTTTGGCTCAAGCAAAAATAAAACTGTGTTTTGAAAGCACCATTTCAAGGGTTCATTATCTCGCGGGCTGCTAACTATATACACTGTACCACACTCAATAAAAGCTTCATATAACTGTCTTTGAAATTAACAGCCACCTCTTGTGCTTTTCAAGTTAGTAAAGACGTTGGCATGGTGGAGAGACTGTAAACTTTCTATACTGGTGATTAGTCAGCGGGACCACATCCCACCACATCCCCCAGAGCGTCGCTAACAAAAAGTTCCTTGTGACCCAAGCGCCAATTTTTCTTCTTGTCTGTTCATTCTAATTCCACTCAATTGCTCCTGAGCAAGCTGTTTTATTCCTGTCAACTCATGTTATTTACTGGAGCCTGGCAAGAGAGCTAAAGTGGAGGCTGATCTTATGTAGGAAGTTTTGAGACTCATTAAAACACTTTAAACAATCACCTATTGTGATAGTCACAGCCCTATGTGATGTGGCCTTGCCTGGACCATTGGAGCCTGGGTCATTTTACTTATCTGCTAATAAAAATTTCAAGGTAGAAGGGCTTTTCTTGCTGCAAAAGTTTTATACCTGGGTCAAGGTTTTGGAAACCTCCTGAGCAAAGATCTGCAAGTAAACAGATTAAGCCTGTGTTGTGGAACAGGGAGAGGGGAGGTATAGAGCCGCTCTGTCCCTTCCTGATGAGCTGAGAAAGGCTGGGGGTCAGCTCCAAGCATTCAGAGAGCTTTGTTCCTAAAAGGGAGGAGCATTTCCCCAGGAGAGTGAGCGTGAGAGCAGTTTTCTCTAAAGGTGGAGAAGCCCTCTGCAGTACCACTTTGGATCCATTATTGCTCAATAACTGAACGGTTCCTATGAGCAACGCACTAGGCTTGACTTCCTGAGGATGTAAAGCAGAGGACTGCATAGTCTTTGTATCATTAGATGAAGGGTCCATTTAACTGATGCCCTTGGAGTGTCGAATGTCAATGGGCCACATGCATCCAGGGCTTTGGGCCAGGGAAGGATCCAAACAGCTTCCTTCTGCCATTCAGCCTTCCAGTTCCTCCTGCTCCCCACTCTTGTCCTCCATACTCTGCTGCTTGTCCTCCCCTCTGCTATGAGCATTGATCCCTAGTTGCGCATTGGTGGGAACTCAGCCTGGACGGCCTCTGAGGTTGGTGGCGGACTCCTATTACCCTCAGAATCCAACAAGGAAGCTGTGTTCAGAGATGCTCTATGGTGACATGGTCACAAAGCAATACCTAGAAAAAAGACAAGTCAGCTGGGTGTGGTGGTGCACGCCTGTAATCCCAGTAACTCAGGAGGCAGAGGCAGGAGATCACAAGCTTGAGACCAGAGGAAGTCTGTGTAATTTTGTGAGACCCTGTCTCAAAAACTAAAAAAATGGGCTGGGGGTGCGGCTCAGTGGTATAGCCTTTGCAAAGCTTAGAAGCACGAGGCCCTGGGTTCAACCCCATGTACCTCAAAAAAAAAAAAAAAAAAGAAAAGAAAAGAAAAAGTAAAGGCAAGTCACCCGGCTCACTGCGTCCATCACTCTGCACACCTCTAGCACATTGTTTGCCCATGGGTATCTCACCTGTTAGCACATGTCATCTTCATGCCATGCTGAGAGGTGGCAGGGATCATCTGGAAGCAGCACAGCCAAGGATCAATGAGACCAGAAATCCAGAATCATGTATTCTTTGACAGAGTTGAACCAAGCCAGCATTTCCCAGCTTTTGTTCCTTGGGCAAAGAGACACAAATTTATACTCCAAGAGCAGAGGCTTCCTGGTCATATATGCTGGAGAAATACTGCCCACTCTGTCCCCAGCTCCTAAACCAGCTCCTTACCGTGAATTTGGAGAGTGCTAGACTGATCACTAAGATCCCTTCTAACTCTTGAAATTCAAGGGTGCCATGGATAGAGAATGAGAAGGCAAAAATATTATAAAGAATTTGCCTAAGGCAGTGGTTTTCCATCCTGACTGTGTATAATAGGGCTGGGATTTAGGTCAGTTGGTAGAGCACTGCACTGCAGTCTCTGAGGTCCCAAGTTCAATTCCCAGCACCTCAAAAATGGGAGAAGGACCTGGCAATTCACTCCCAAGGTAATCCCGAAACAGGTAGCCATTGAAAACCCTATGAGGGTCACTATGAGTCAGATATCAACTCGAGGGCACCTAACAACAAAGAGATATGTAAAAAATAAAGTCCCACAAACCTGTAACCTCAGTCTGGGGGATTATGACTGACTGCAACTGAGGTGGCTCCTGGCCTCTGCATTTCTAACACCCCTGCAGGAAGTTTTAGGCACAATGAGTGTCATAGTTGAGAAGGCAAGGTCAAGTTTATAAGTAGATGCTTCCATGAGGCAGTGAAATGAGGGAGGAGCCAAAGCAAGTTTTTTTATATGCTCACTTCTGTTCATGAGATTTGGCCGTTGAGTGCTTGCGCCTAGCGTGTTTCTAGAAGATATGTCAGTAGACATCAACAATTTACCTTGCAAAGATACAGAATTTGTCTTATGTTGTTCTGTTTTGTTTTAAACCTCCGACTGACTCTCAAACCACATTCCAAAGGCAAACATCTGGCCACTTAATTGATAGGTCAGCACCAGCCGTAGCTATCACCTGGAACCAGATGGAAAGCAATGACGGCTGCTACTTCCAAGGATCAGAGCAGCAGCCCAGGCCAGCAAGTTTATGGTCATGAACCAGGCTGAATTTCTGAGTGGGAAAACCACTGTAGCTCCCGGCGCCACCGTCCTCCCACACAAACACCCAGGACAGCAGCTTGACTGGCTGCCTGTCTTCTGGGCAAGTGCTGCCCGTTGACTGGGGGAGTCCTACTCAGGACAAGCCAAAAGTGATCAATCTTACATAGGCCTCAAGTTCAAAGTGAAGTGCGAGACAGGGAAGTAAGTCTTATTCCTACCACTCCCTCTCACATATTCTACAGTTCCGACTAGCGAATGACTCACTGCCATTTAGACAAATCCTTTTCTCCTCCTCCTTTGTGTATTTGTTTCTGTTTTTCCCTCCCCACCCCTGTCTGCTGGACTCCTACACATACTTCAAGGCCTATGTCAAATACCACCTCCACTGGTCTCCCCATGAGATACAGCGATATCACTCTCCTTGGGAACTGCCCCACTGTATTGTTTGTATCTATCACCTGGCAATTTTCTTACCCAGTTGGGCTTCTTGTCCCTTCTATTAAAAACACAAGGAATGTAGAAACGGGGTCTCTGTTTCCTTTTAGCCCCAGCATGTTTCAACATTGTGGTTTTTTATGTAGGAGGTATCTAATAAGTGTTTACGCAATGGAATTTCATTCTGGGCAGACAGTAATTGTGAGGCACCATGGCTGTTTCTAACTGTCGATGGGCAATCCTTGGCACCTATTTATCTCTGCTGTCACCAGACATTGACAGATGGCTGGGCCTCCAGAGGAGATCCAGGGTCTTCACCGGAGAGTCTTAACTCCTTTGAATTATGGCCTCTGTGTGGGGTTGAAAGACAAGACACTCCAGTCTGTGATGCATTTGGGTACCCTCAAGACATAATTTTTAAAAAGTTTACTCCCACAGGGCAAAATTTGTGGGTACACATGGCCTACATTGTACAGCAGTTGGGTAAATAATCTGATTATTATGATTGATTGTTTGTCATTATATAGCACATTATTTCTCATCTTTATGAGGTGGAGTTTTTATGTTTGTGAATCTCCTATCCTTAAGAACAATTAGGTTTCCTGAGAACAAAAATCAGTAACTTATACAATAGTAGAAAAGATATGAGTTTTGGAGTCCGCGAGGCTTGGATATGAAGCCTGGTTCCATCAATTCATGGCCAGGCATTATGACGGTTAACTTTATATGTCACAGGATGACCAGACATGTGGCCAACCATTGCCTTGGATGGTTCAGTGAGGATGTTTGTGGGTGAGACTTAACATTGAAATGAGTAGACTGAGTAAAGCCGATTGTTCTTCCTAATGCAGGTGGGCCCTGTCCAAGCAGGCGAAGGCCCAAACAAAACAAGTAGGCTGGTCCTCCTACAAGCAAGGGGAAGTGTCCTGACCTTTGGCCTTCTAACTAAACTATTTGCCTCTTCCTGCATTCAGACTTGAATTGAAGCATGGCCTCTTCTTAGGCCTCCAGCTTCTGCAGTTCTTGGGACTTTCCTGTCTCATAATTGTGTGAGCCAGTTTCTTAAAATAAATTTATCCCGGTATTTATGTATCATCGCCTCTTGGTTCTACCTCTCTGTAGAACAGTGACCAATGCAGACACCTTGGGCAGATGACTGAACATTTCTGAATGACAGTTTGCTCCTTTATAAGATTAGGGCAGTAATGCCTACCATTGTGAGAATTAAGTACACCAACCACACACATTTCTGGCACGTTACCTGTCACAAAGTAGGTGTCCAATGTCCACCCTTCCCTTCTCTCCCACTCCTCTGTTCTTCCTATAAAATACCCAAATGCTCCAAGATTTCTGCAATCATGTTTTCTGAGCCAAAAATGGAGGGAACATGGTTCTAATGTACTTACAGGGATGGTCAGTTAAATGTTAGAAATTTGGACTGTCTTGGGAAATCCCAGATGTATGACCACTGTGTCAAGGGTATTTGTTCATCAGAATGAAACCAAAATAAAAATACTAAAGTTATTCTTGCTAAACGTCAGACTTTATATGGTGACTAAATCCATACTTAAGTTTGAGCCATAGAGACAGAGCTGATGAAAGGACATGAGGATGCTCTTGCAGCTAGGGCTGTGCCATGAGAGACCCATGGCTCAGAGAAGGTTTGTGTGGTATCCGTCCATGTGCTGACCCTTTGATCACAGTGTCCCATTCTCTATGAGGATTTCTGCTCAAATCCGATTCTATGGTGTTTGCCTCAGAAGAACCTGAGCAGGCCAGCATCCAGCAACAGGAAGATTTTGCTTTTTTACTTTATAATTCGAGATGCAATTTGAGAAAAACAAATGAGCTTACATTGGCCTTGGGTATTTCCAGTAGCTGGAAATTCCCACTGCTGGAAACCTAGCAAAATAGTCTCAATATAGCCTTTTATAGGCTCTGCAGCAGAGGCTGAATTAGCCTGAAAAGCCCAGAGTGGAGGCAGAAAGAAAACGGTCAACGACCAAATCTCTTCTCAACTGAGTGCCTGGTTTTGTCTTGGGTGGGTGGGTTGTTTCTATGATTGACAAAAAAAAAAAAAAAAAAAAACCTATGATTGGGTTTTAGAGAAAAGAGTTTCAGAGAAAAGAGAGGCACACCTTCAACTCCCTACCCAGGCAAGTAACAGTGAACATGGCCCCTCTTCCAAAATCTCCATCTAAAATGCTGACATCAGGATGCTGAAGCAGCCCGCCTGTGGGCACACAGGGAAGAAATGGACTTTGTTTTGACTGGTGCCTGGGGATCTGGACTTCAGTTCTCCATCTCTTAAACACAGAGTGCTCTGAATATGGCTTTGACGCTTGTTAGCAAAAGTGGATTTAACACACAGCCACGAAACCAGCAGCTGTGTCTCTGCCATAGAGGTTGACCCCGTCCTGCAGATAGACAGGCATCGGGTGTAATTACCCTGCGCATTTGCCACACGGCAGAATAAACTTGAGGTCTTCCCACTGGGGCCGTTTATGAGCTACAGTGGACTGGTTTAAGGCCCGAAAAAGAATAGTTGTGGTGTATGCTCCATCCCAACTGCTCCTTCCCTCTCCTTGACCTACCCTTTGTGGGAAGCCAGGAATGCTAAATATTTCTTGTAGCTCTGCCCAGGCCTTTACTTTATTTACACTCCCTCTGCTCCCTGGCCCCAGCCCTGTCTCTTCCTGTGACAGCCCAGGCGTTCTCTCCTGAGCTGTGGAAGGATTGCATTTTTGTTTGAGATGATACATCAAAGGTATGTCAAATAAAGAAACACAAAGCATAAAGCGATGGCCGCTGGACAGCCAGCCATGCTCTACCAAAGACAGTATGCAGTTCCCACCTAATAGACTTCCTTCATATAGACAAACTATCTCCAAGATTCTAGGCTTTCAACAAGTGACATAAATGAGCATCACTTGAATGCAGACGGGATGAACAAGAGGTAGAAGATTGATAGGGAACATTTTTAAAGATCCCACCAACCACTTTGCATGTTTATTTTCTGAAGGGCAAAATTAAGCCCTTAGAGCAGGTCTTTCATTTTTTGGTTTCTTTTCTAATTCTAGAACCCTCCTTTAACCACACTGGGAAAGCAAGTCAGAATGTTCTTCTGTAGTTTTTGCTACACACTTAGGAGAACATTTTCTTCAGTAAGTCTGTTTTACCCCAAAATATACTTTCAAAATCATTTTCAGGCAGTGTAATCCTGAAGGCGGAGCCTCGGGGAAGCTATAAATGTCTCATGTGCACAGTCATTGCAAAGCTACTAAAGAGAAAGTGCAGACCTCCTGGACAGGTCTCCTCTCACTGGCCAGGTGTCCCAGGTTGCCTGGGCACTGCTCCATTTATGCCTGTTGACCTGGCATGATTATTAATAGAACCCTCTCGGAAAATGCCTAGTTTGATGATCAATCATATGGTCATCCTACCTCTCAGCAAATGTACCATTTCTGATGCCCACTTCACACATTGTGTACAAACAACGGATTCTTCAGCTGGTGTGGGGGTGGACTTGTCTCTCTGTGGGAGAAAGGTGACATCTAAACACAGCTGGGTGTCACATTGATCTTAGATTCCACAGACCAGCTCATCCCTTGAGCCAGATTTAGAGCCTTGAACCCATTGCTGGCTACACACTGAGGTTTTTTCAAGGCACTCTGGTCTTGAAAAATCAAGACATTTGACAACAGAATTGAAGGCAGAGACCTCTAGGTCTCTTCTGCTCAGTCTCTGCTCACCAGTTGCCCCTCTCTACCAACATCTGTGGAATGTATGGTGACCCTGTCGGCAGAGGTGGGTGCTCTCTCAGCTCTATTTTCCTTCCTAACCAGGATGGGTGGAACATCTCCTAGATAGAAAGAAAAACAACACACCTTCATCAGCTGATGTCAAAAATGTATCACAGTTAGCTTTGACCTTCCTGCTTGCCCAGCCTATGAAACCACTTGCAAGTCTGTGTGAGTACAGGGGCCATGGAAGAAATGTTAGAGACTGGAAGAGAGGAATAGAGAAGTGATTGATTCATTACTGTATCCAAGAAGCTGAGCTCAAGACTTTCACAGGAGACTTGCCTAATGAATATGCAAAAATTTCAACATGAGGAAGACTTTTGTGTCCTTCCCCTTCCTCCTTTTTTTTTTTTTTTTTTTTGAGATAGGGTCTCACTATGTAGCCCAGGCTGGCATTGAGCCCATGATCTTCCTGCCTCACTCTCCTGAGTGCTGGAATTACAGGTGTGTGCCACCTCACTGGGCTTTTCCCACTATTAATGATTACTATTACCAGGTTCTGTGGTGTGCGCTTGTAATCCCAGCTGCTTGGGAGGCTGAGGCAGGAGTATCATAAGTTCAAGAACAAAGGCAGCCTGTGCGATTTAGGGAGATCCTGTTTTAAAACTGAAAAATTAAGAAGGGACTGGGATGCAGCTCAGTGGTGCACCACTTGCCTAGCATGCATGAGGCCCTGAGTTCAACAACCAGTACTGCCAAAAAAATTAATATATTAAGGAATTTTGCTTTTCTTTAACAAAAATTCATAGCAATCCATCCACTCACTTTCAGGCAATTTTTTTTTTTCCTGAAAATATATCATTTTGGTGTGCTTTGTTTTACTCCTTAGGCAAAGCTGAATCAGAATTTAGTATGTGCAGTGTGGGAGAAGGACTTGGCAACCCACTCCTAAAAATCAATCTGCCATTGAAAACCCTATGAACAGTAGAGAAACACTGACAATAGTGTTTCCTTTTCTGTACGTAGGGTCGCTATGAGTTGGACACCAACTCAATGGCACCTAACAACAACAACAACATGTGCATTGTACATACAGAACCCCTATTTGATTTGCAAATTTAAAAAAATCTTATCTGGAGCTCACATTAAATGCATTGAGTAGGGACCTGTGAGATTGCAAAATGCCTCTTTAACTTCCAAGCTAACCATGACATTGATGGATACAAGACAGATACAGGATTTATCACTGACTAGACTGCTAAGTCTCATTCTGTTGAATTTGGAGTAACATTGCGCAAAAGCAAAGATTGTTTTGGTTAAATTGTAGAGTGAAAAGAAAGTAAATAAATTGATAAATTATTTGTCAGGCCTATCTACATTCATTTGCATGCACCACAATATCTAAATAGGGTGAGATGTAAGAACATTGAGGATTAAAAAGCCTGTTGTTTGAGCCAGGAGCAGTGGCACATGCCTGTAATCCCAGTGATTTGGGAGGCACAGGCAGGATGATTGCAAGTTTGAGACCAGAGGCAGTCTGCATAATTTAGCAAGACCCTGTCTCAAAAAGGAAAAAAAAAAAAAAAAAAAAAAAAAAAAAAAGGGGCTAAGGATGCAGCTCACTGGTACAGCACTTGCAAAGCATGCAAGCAGGAGACCCTGGGTTCAACCCCCAGTACTGCAAAAACAAACAAAAAAAACCAAAAGCCTGTTGTTTTAATATGGGTATTTTTTCTTCCCTATTTTATGTCTGGGTTAATAAGCTGATGTTAAATAGTAGAATATTTAGAATTGGAAAACTTATCAATGGACTTTAAAAACAGCTGTACATTTTGTAATCTTCTTTGGAGAAATCATCTTAACAGAGACCCTGAACTAAACCAAACAAAGAATGAACACAATGACAAAAGCTGAAATAAAACTCAAATAGTAAATACTCATTGGTAAGCTAGAAAAACCAAAACCCAAATTTTGGCAGTTTAGAAGAACAGTGTATTTTTTTTTTCCATAAAGCTTTTGAATAGCAACTTTTCATATCTTCTTTGCTAGATGCTTTATCATGTATTATTATCTCCTCTGTTCAAAGAATGCCTCCATATAGCTGTTTACCGAGCAAGCTGGCCCTGATGGCCTGATGGCCTGATGGCCTGCCTCCCGTCCCTCCTCCCCTGCCTCTGGCTAATTAACATTCTTGACATTTGACTTGACAGTAGTATTTTAGAAGTCTCAGGCACAACTTTTGTAAACAAATATAATATTCTTAATGTGAATTATTGCTCTTTCATAAAAAGCAATTAGTACTTGTCTCAAACAAAGGAAAAGACAGTTTATTTTGCCAGTTGCAAGTTTCTAAAGTATGTGTTCTTTATTTTTTCTTCCTATTTGTGTCAGAATCTACCAGGAAATTCCTCTACAATGAATCCAGGATGAAATGATTCTTTTCTTTCTAAAAATAGCTCCTTGATGAAACACCCAGAATGTATTAGAACTGTTTATTTACACATTTCGAGGATGTTTTGGCTGTGGTGTGTAGTGTGGTTTTCATTTAGTCATCATACCAAAGTGGATGTAAAGAATAGTGCACCTGATAAAAGGTACAAGAAACTGCATTTTCAGGTAAGATGAGTCTTTTTCTTAATGTGTCACAAATACAAATGCCAGGCTGATATGGCTTTTTTTTCCCCAAAAAAACTTGAGGGTTGAATCTAGGGCCTTGTACATATTTTGCAAGCGCTCTAACATTGAGCTGCAGCCTCAGCCCCTAGCCCCCCCCCCTTTTTTTTATTATCTTGAGACAGGGTCTAAGTTACATAGGCTGCCTCTGGCCTTGAATTTGCAATCCTTCTGCCTCTGCCACCCCAGTTGCTGGGATTACAGGAATGTGCCACCACGCCTGGCTTGACGTGCATTTTCAATACATACTGGGTATTAGTCACCTTTTGCTAACTTGGAGAAGTAAAATAGTGTTCTAATTGTTAAATTATTCCTCTGATTAAAGTAAACAAAATCTTAAAACTAAGCTTTAATTGATAAGTACTCTATTCATAAGTACTTTAAAGGTGTTAGGGGCATAGAAACTTCTGCTTATATAGAATATAGAATATAGAATTGATTTGGTCTTTTACTGACTAACATTATCACAATATTAGTAACAGCAGTAAGAGTATGATATAGACATTAAACACATCAACAAACTTCTAGACCATTCTGGAACTCTAAAACTATAAATTAAAATCAGGGCTGGATACATAGCTCAGTATAGATCACTTACCTAGCATATAAGAGGTCCTGGGTTTGAGCCATAGCATATCCCTCCCCATTTTTAAAATCAACATATATCTAATATACTAGGGAAAAAGACTCTGCAGCCCACTCCTGAAACAATTAACCATCAAAAACCCTATGTATAGCAGAGAAACATTGATAAGTATAGTGCAGGAGAATGAGCCCCCCAAGGCTGGAAAATATTCAAGAAATGACTAGGGAAGAGTTACTTCCTCAAAGTAGAGTTGACCTTAATGACAAGAATGAAGTAAAGCCCTTGGGACATCCTTTTGCTAATGTGACAAAACTCAAAATGAAAAGAAACACCATGACTACAACAATGGGTTCAAACATAAAAAGATCCTGTGTATGTCACTGTTAGGGTTTTAGCTCTAGCCTGGCTAATATCAGAGCCAAACCTTCAACATAACAATTGGCCGATGGCGTAAATGAAGGACTTCGGGAGACCTTCTGACGGTAAAAAGGGGTAGGTAAGGTTTATTAGGTGCTCCCCTGATGGAGAGAAAGGAGCAAGTAGCCCCTATAGAGCAGAGCTCTATACCCTCTAAGTGCTGGCTCTAGGCTTGCAGCATGGAATGCTGCAGGCTAAGTGCTGGTACAGCTCAGCCTTAAAGGCACAGACACAGCCGCTGGTGTTCCTTGGAGGTCAGTTGGTCTTGCCTCTCGCGGCTCGCCTTCTCTACCTCCCTCCTTCCCAAGGATGGGAGGAGTTGGGAGGCTCTTCGTGGCTTGCTAGAATCCTTTGGCTCTTTGGCTCTTCGGGGCCCCTGGGCTTGATCCCACCAGCTTGCTAGAAGATCTTGCTGGAGTAGGGAGTGCTGGTCCAGGTGAGGGGGTTCAGGTAGCAGTTGAAGGACGGTCAGAGAGGTGAGGTTCAATGGGTCTTCAGGGGGTAAAGTGGGGATCCAGGAGCCCTACTTTTATAGGGTTCTGGAAGGGTCACATGGTGGGATTCAGCCAATCAGAGCACACACCTGACAGGTAAAGTGAGTAAACTGACATACCTGCCAGGTGGAGACAATTATTACATGAAAATGTGGAGGGGAGCCAATCAAATTTAAGGTGATTAGGGCAGGTCAGGCTGGCCAGGGGCCATCTTTGCTCACTTGATGGGAGTGGGAGGGGCTGGTGTGAGTGAGTGAGATGAGCCCTGGGGTCAACTAGGGGTCAGCCCCTCAGGCTATCATGAGGGACCCTAGTTGTAAGATATAATTTTAAAAATCCCCAACATGGCACATTGTTGGGTAGTATTTTGTTCTGTGGTACATGGGGTCCCTATGAGTTGGAGTCAGCTCCACAGCACCTAAAACAGCAATTTTTATTTACCACGTGCATTAGTTATTGGTCATTTTTATATTATATTTCACACTTAAGATAGATAAAAATCTAACTTTTAATTTATATGACTTATTGAAATTTCATGCTGCTTTCCATTTTGAAATAATTTTAAAGTTAACTGCAAAATAATAAAGTTCCCATTTGCCCTTCATCCAACTTCCCCTATTTTTAGCATTACATACCACAGTACAATAATCAAATTGGTTAACTAACATTAATCCAATTCTAATAATTAAAGACCTTATTCAAATTTCAGCAGTTTTTCCACAAATGTCCATTTTTCTGGATAAGGAGCCAATCCAAGATCCCACCTCACTCTTATGTCCTTTCAACATACCCTCTCCTTTTATGTTCTTTCTTCACTGCCTATCATGTCATCTCTTCCTTCCTTCCTTCCTTCCTTCCTTCCCTCCCTCCCTCCCTCCCTCCCTCTCTCTCTCTTTCTTTTCTTTCTTTCTTTCCTTCCTTCCTTCTTCTTTCTTTCCTCTTTTTTTGCTGTGCTAAGAGATTGAACCCAGAGTCTCATACATGCTGGGCAAATGCTCTACAACTGAGCCATACTCCAGTCCCTTTTTAATTTTTATATTTTGAGACCAGGTCTCATGAAGTTATGCAGGCTGCCTCTGACCCCAAACTTTTGATCTCCTGCCTTAGCCTCCCAAGTCTCTGGGATTACGAGCATGCACCCAGGCACCCAGCTCTATCATCCTCTTTTTAAGAATGCAGGGCTTCAAGCAGAACCACAACCAAACCCTGAATCCATTCCAGTTCAAGTATTTTTTTTCTGGTGTAAACATGTAATAATACTTGTGTGTAGGTTTAAATGCTATGCATAGATAACAGTGCTTCAAACTGAACTCAAACCCAAATTCTGAACCTATTCTCGTTCAAGCATTTAAAAATATTTTTCTGAACCCGAACTTGAAACTGAACCCAGTGAAAATTAGGTTTGGGTTCACCTTTTATTTTTTATATATTTTTATTTATTTTTATTTTTAGCTTTTTTTATTAGTGTACAACTTAATGGGTTTCATTATGACATTTCCATACATGCACATCACTGCATACTGCTTGTGGTCACCCCTCTATTATCAGATTCAGTTATTAATGTTTCTCTATACCATTAGCTACCTAAAAATTGAAAAAAAGAAAAGAAAAGAAAAGAAAAGAAAATCATTCATGTATCTACACATAGGATTAAAATTTTAAACCTGAACCCAAACCAAATCCAAAGTCTCAAATTTTAACAAAGTGAACCCAGACTTGAATGCAATTTTTTGTGGATTTTAAGCCCTTAAAGAATAATTTAACTGTTTGATACATACCTGTTACAATAAATTCAAGCAATATAGATAACTACAAATGACAATGCAAAAATATATACAATCTTGCCAATGGGAAAAAACAACTATTGGCATTTGATAAAAATTGTTCCTGACATCTCCTCATACATGTATACAGCAAAGGATAAACTAGTGGACTTTTGGTGAAACAGATCAGTTCCTATGATAAAAATATTTATAAAAAATATTCAATGTTATTTTTAATAAAAAGTATTACATGCAGTTCCACTTTAATTTAGCAGAAGAAAAAGAGATCAAAATATTTAGCTGGTCCTTCATATCCTCTGTGGATTCAACCATCCAGAGATTGAATATTATTTGAAAAAAAATTGTGTTTGTACTGAACATGTACAGATTTCTTTTTTTTGGTCATTATTCCCTAAATAATACAATAGAACAACCAGTACTGTAGCATTTATATTGTATTAGGTATTATAATTAGAGACTATTCAAAGTATATAAGAGGATTGTCTAATAGGCAGATACTATTGTATTTATATAAGGCACTTGAGCATTATAGATTTTGGTATCCACAGGTAGTTCTGGAACCAATCTTCCATGGATACTGAAGGATAATGATAATTGCATGTGCTGAATTTCAAGTGAACATTTCATTACAAAAGACATATTATTTTCTAAATAAGCTTTCTAAAGGCAAGAAGATGTTGAAAAATACTTAGACACTCATCAACTAGCTTTTGTTGTCAAATAAATCACCCCCTAACCATTGTAGTTGAACATAAACATCATTTGTCACTGCTGATGGGTCTACATGTCTGTGGGATGGTTCTGTTGATTTGGCTTGGCTGATCTGGAGTGAATGGGTCAGAATATGGGGCAGCTGGAGTCTGGCTGACCTAGGATTACCTCCCTTACATGTGTGGTAGTTGGTTATCTCTTGGCAGGGACAATAGAGGTGACCTGGCCATGTGATCTCTCATGCTCTTGTAAGATAGCCCAGGCTTGCCCACAATATGGGAGCTGTATTGTAAGAGGAAGAGTGAAGTATATAAGGGCTTTGCAGGCTTAGGCTCAGAGCTGATGCAACATCACTTCTACCACACATATTGCTCAAAGCAAGCCATGAGAACAGCAAAGATTCAGGGGTTGTTACCCATGTTACTCTTATAGACTGCTGTTGATCACTCAAATATCAAGTTTTTATTAGAGCATTGCTCTTTTGATCTGGAAATTTAAACATTTATTTTAGGATTACTTTTCACATTTTTAAATTTATTTTCTGTTTCTTTTGTTCATTTCTTCTTTGCAAACTAATTATAAGTCCATTGGATATTCTGTATCTGTCATTCATGTCTACCTTTTTTTAATAATCTTTTTTATTCACTACTGTTATAGAGAGGCTCCTTGACTTAAGATGGTATTATATTGTGATAAACCCATCATAAATTGAAAATATGGTAAATTGAAAATGCATTTCATACAACTTACATACCAAACATCAGAGCTTAGCAACCCAGTACAGCATTAAGATGCGTTCTGAGTGAGAGTTGCAGCTCGCTACCTCTGATTACTATCATGAGAGTATCACCTGGAATATCACTGACTTAGGAAAAGATCAAAGGTCAAACTAAGTTTCTAATGAATGAGAATTTCTCATTAAGTCAAAAACGTTTAAGTTGAACAGTCTTAAGTTGAAGATGTCTGTACATGTGTAGAAGATCTCCTCAGGTATTTGTGGGCATGTATCATTCATGTTATATAGGTTTCAGATAAAATACCTTGTCATCAGAGAGAATGTTCCTGGTCAATCAAAATCTTTTCACACTATCATATCATCCTATTTTACTTTTTTCATAGAAATATTAAAATTTATTCTCTATTTTGTTTTCTCCAGCTGTCTTTTCATGTCTACCCTAGATTGTAAGCTAGACAAGGGAAGAGATGTCTCCCAGCTTGGATACTGCTAAATTCTCAGCACCTAAAAGCACTCTTGACATGTTGTTGAATGAATAAATGAAAGTCTTATCTGTTTTAATTTAGAGTTTTTGTTATTTGTGGTGCTGGGGATTGAACTTAGGACATGTACTCTACCACTGAACTACAACCCTAACAGGAGTTGGTATTGTTGTTAGACGCTGTTGAGTAATAAATACTCCTCAACCCTGTGCCATGCCCAGCACAATGTCAGTACTTCTCTGTTATTCATAGGGTTTTCAATGGCTGATTGTTTCAGGAGTTAGATGCCAGGTCCTTCTCCCATATTTGGGGTGCTGGAGATTGAACTCAGGGCCTCAAAGAGCACAGTGCAGCACACTACCAACTGAGCTAACCCCCAGCATGAACCCAAGTTAGTTTCATTTTTATTTTGGTCATGTATACAGTATGCCTTTCTTCTCTGAAGATATTATAGAGAACTTAAAATTATAGAATTTGATATTATAGATAATTATTTGTCTGAACACTTCCTCTGTTTCTTTGGATAATTTCTCATCTAGTTTTATATTTTTCTTTGTCTTGCATTCTTTCCTTCTTTACTTTCTCTCTCTTTTCAAAGTAGGTCTAAATGGTGGTTCTTTCTGATTATGCATCTCATATACTTGTTGAAAAACAGTCTGTGGATGTTTTAGTCCATTTTCTGCAGCAATAATAGAATATCTGACACTGGATAATTCATACTGAACTGAAATTCTTTTGGCTTATGGTGCTGGAGGCTGGGAGGCCCAAGAAGTATGGCACCAGCATCTGCTGAGTCCTTCATACTGCATTATTACAGGGTAAAAGGAGGAAGAGCAGGAGATAGGGAGAAAATGTGGGGGCTAAACTTGCCTTCATAATAACCCATGCTCACAATAACTAACCTACTCCTGACATAACAATGTATTCTTGAGAACATAGCCTTCATGACCTAATCACCTCTTATTAGGTCTCACCTCCCAACATTGGTATATTAAGAATTAAGTTTCCAGCACAGGACTTTTGGGGACACATTCAAACCATAATAGTGAAGGAAGGTCAGCAGTGGAGGACATTAGGAAGCTCCGAGTATATTGCCTCCTAGAGTTTCTCACCAAATCTATTACTTTCCTTAACCTGAGAATGTATAGCACCACTCGAGTGTAGGCACTGAAGAGGTTGGTAATTGAGCAAATGCTGTTTACCTCCACTTTCTTCATCTTACTTCACCTCTGATCATCTCCAGCTATAAGAGAAGATGGTGGGTAAAAATTGTACATCACCCTGGTTCCTCTTTTTTTTCTACCTGCAATACCCTATGTTGTCAAATTGGATCTCTTAGGGGAGAGTTCTCTTCTGCTATGACCCGCTGTGCCCCTGGATCTTAAATCACTTTAAGAATTGTTGGTTAGTCTCACTTGCTTTTGGGGAAATGTTCATCTTGCTCAAGATCTGAGGATATGTTGCTAGTTCTTAGTGTTCTTCCCCATTTTGGTCCAGATTTCAAAACATTTGGCAAGTTTGCTACATGGTTAGTGGTTTAAGATTGCAGTCATATCCTTATTTCATTGGCAACTAAATTCTTTTTTTTCCATTTTTGGTTCTTTCTGAGATGTTTGAAGAAAGAGAGAGGGAGAGTTAAGGTTTATATACCATGATTGTTAACCAGAATTCTGGGTCCAGAATTGTGTTTAGAGATGTCACTGCGTTTGTTCAAGAAAACACTTTGATCAGATGCCATGGCATATACCTTTAATCTCAGGTACTCGGCTGCTGAGGCAAGATCTCAGATTCTAGGTCAAAGGCAGCTTAGGGAGTCCCTATCTCAAAAATAAAAAATAAAAGAAAGGGAAGAGGGGCTGAGGATGTGTCTCAGAGGTGGAGTGTTTGCCTAGTATGTGAGGCTCTGGGTTCAACTTTTAATGCTGCAACAACAAAATACTTTGAAAGATATTCTTAGAGTGGTTGAGCTTTTGTGATGTCAGAGGAGGCGATGGGAATAGGATATGAAGGAGAAAGTTGTTGTTTTGCTACTGGAAAGAAAGGGTAAAAGAGATGAAATGAATGTTAGATGCTAGCCCTGAGAAAGAGCCAATAAACTTCCAGGCTCTGGTCCTTTCTCCTCTCTTCACTCCTAAATCTTCAGTTCAGCTGCTGTGCACAGGACAGGGCTTTTTGATTCTTATGGAAGTGCCTGGGTTTCCCATCTCAGTCTAAGTTGTAAGAGTCAAAACTGTACAGATGGGATCAGGGGCTTGGGATGCAGAAGGGGAAAGACAGAACTCCTTTGGAATTAGAAAGTCTTTGAGGGGGAGGCTTTGACTTTTATTGTCTGCAGGATTGTGATGGGGCAAGGGTCACAGGGCTGTGTTCCATTTATTTTTCCTTTATCTCAAGAGAGAAACCACAGTTTTATCTCGGTCTTATGCAGGTAAGGAAAATGAGAGTTGGTGAAGATAAACAACTTGCTTTAGGATATTTGACATAAGGAATGACTTCTTGCTATTTAGCAAACATGCCCAGTTCCTTTTTTCTCTTAACAGAACTGCAATGTCTTGAGAATGTTTTTCCTCAGATGTGTGCATCGCCAGCTCCTTCTTATCCCATAGAATAATACTCAGATCCTCTCTTCCAAAAAATCTTCCCACCACTTCTCATCAAAACAGTCACCATGACTCCCCCCAAACATACACACACTCTCAATATCTCCTCACCATGGTTTATTTTATTGGAAAATAGCATCTCTTACTACCAGGTATCTCTCCCTCTCCCTCCCTGTCTCTCTGTTTCTCTCTCTCTCTCTCTCTCTCTCTCTCTCTCTCTCTCTCTCTCCCTCTCTCTCTCTCTCTCTCTCTCTCACACACACACACACACACGGTGTCTAGTGGTTTTGCTCTGTTGGTAGAGTGCTGTGCCACACTCTCTGAGGACCCAGGTTCGATCCTCAGCCCCCCAGAATGGGAAAAGGACATGACAACCCACTCCTGAAGCAATCCCAACACAATCAGCCATTGAAAATCCTATGAGGGTCGCTATGAATCAGACCCAACTCAATGGCACCTAACAAAAACAAGTATAGAGCTTAGCATTTAGATGATGCTCAACAGAGATTTGATAATATACTCAAATATTTATTAGGTACCCTCTATAAGGACATGGTGTCTTGGTTTTATAATTTCTAACTGATCAAATGCAATCTAACCCACATGTTTGTGAACTAGTCATGTGAACCACCTTTCTTTAGCATTGATCCAATAATGCATCAAAACTGTTCTCACAAATTCTTGATTCTCTTTCTGGGTTTACTCTAAAAAGAATGTCAATAAAATGTGACTAAGAGCTTCCAGTCCTTCAACCAGATATTGGTTACCTCAGAAATGGATTTTCCCCTGCAGATGAGCTCAGCACCACTGAGCTGGCCTGTGAAGGATTGAGATCTCAGGGCTAAGAAGATGGCAACTCTGAGCACAGAGAAATGTGGGGAAGTAGTCTCTGGGCCCAGATTGCCCTGAGTCCCAGCTCTGTGACCCTGGAAAGGGTTTAAATATAAAATGTCCACTACAGACTCATGTCTGAATGCTTGGCTTATTTGGGAGTTGATAGAACCTTTAGGAGGTGGGACCTAGCTGGCAGAAGTAGGTAACTAGAGGTGAGCCTTTGAAGGTGATATGTGGGCTCTAGTTCCACCCTGGCTCTGTAATATGAATAGCTTTCCTCAGTCACATGCTCTCACTGCCAGGGACTGAGCTCCTCGGTCTTGTGTTCACCACTATGATGGACTAACCCTCTGAAACTGTGAGCCAAAATAAGCTTTTCCTTTCTTAAGTTGTTTCTGCCAGGTATTTTGGTCACAGCAATATAAATGTAACTAATACAGCAATCGTAGTACCTTCTTCATGGGGCAGTTATGAAGAAAACCTTGTCAAGACTGTGCAGAGCAGTACAGCAAAGGCAGAGAGTCTTTGTAGACCACATGATAAGAAGACTTCATTATAGTTTTAAAGGAAAATCAAAGTGCATATTGAAGAAGCAGATGGCAGTCCTGATGGCCAAGGAAAGGAATTCAGATTTGGGACTAAAAGTCATGAAAGCCTTTGTTGTTGTTGTTGTTAGGTGCCGTTGCGTCAGCATCCGACTCATAGGGTTTTCAATGGCTGACTGTTTCGGGATTGCCTTGGGAGTGGGTTGCCACGTCCTTCTCCCATTTTGCGGTGCTGGGAATTGAACTCTCGACCTCAGAGACTGCAGCACAGCACTCTGCCAACTGAGCTAAATCCCAGCCCATGAAAGCCTTTAGGAAGAAGCTTATTCCTCAATAGGAGTAACTGTGTTTGTCAGCTTTATGTCACTATAACAAAATATCCGAGATAATTAACTTATAAAGAGAAAGGTTTATTTTACCTCACAGTTTGAGGTTTCAGTTCATGGTCAGTTGGCCCCATTGCTTTGAGGCTGTGGTAAGGCAGCACATCATGGTGGAAGAGTGTGGCAGAGCAGAACCACTCACCTCATGGCCAGGAAGCAAAGAGAGCAAGGAAGAGGTTGGAATTCCACAGTCCTCTTTGAGGTAATGCCTCCAATGATCTAAATTCCTTCCACGAGGCCCCACCTTCTAAAGGTTCCACTACCTCCCAATAGTGCTACCTTGGTGGCCAAGCCTAGATTTAACACATGAACCTTTGGGAAATACCATCCACACCACAGCAGTGACACATGCAAAGAAGAGGAGCTGAGCCAGAAGTGTTTCCTGTTCATATTTATTAGTTATATAAACTCAGGCCAGTTTCATTCTATCTGAACCCATTACTCATCAGTTAATTATAATACTAATAGCAATACCTATGGGTTTGCATAAAGGGTAAGCAATTACAAGTTACATTTGTGAAAATGTTTATAAACTGTAAATAACTTTCCTAATGTGCATTGCTGATGTCTTCTCCAGGAACAATAAAGGAAAGGGAAACAAAGGAAAGTGCTCTAGAGTTGGACTAGAAAAACCAGGTTGGAGTCTATGTCATGGCAGCTATGAACTTTGTGGTTTTGCACTTATTATTCAGTCTTTCTCAGTCTTCCTCTGTCATCTCTAAAAGGAGGATACTTGCAAAGATTAGAATATACCTAAAGAGCCTAATAAAGAAACTAGCATATCATCTCCATTACTATCATGGCCAAAGTTAGTTTGAACATTCATCGCCTGCTGGACATTGTTCTAAGAGATTCCTGTGCGTTTAAGTAGATATTATTCACCTGAGGCCTAGAGAAGTTATAATTTGCCCACAGTCACACAAGTAGGCGTGGGGGAGCCCAGACTGGAACACAGCACACAGGGGTAATTATTGACAACAGTGCAAATCTGCTGCTGAAATTGGTGGATATCTGTGAATTCCTTTGTAAAATAACAGACTGCCAGTAGAACTCATGTTTTCCAGGGCATTATGATAATGAAAAAGAGAAATCCCTTGGAATGCCTAAATGCTTAGATCATTTTTATCCACTCTGGCTTTTTCCTTGTTTGTTTGTCTTATTTTGTTTTTGTTTTTTCACAAAATGCAGTTGATTTTGCTAAGAATGTGTAATCAATGCCACTTCCAGAAGAAAGGAAGTTGAACTAACAATGGAAACTGAAGCCCCTGCTTGAACATCTAAACAGTTGTGAAATCTCTGAAGACAATTCTAGCCAGCTTTTAGGGTTGTCTATAGAAGAGAAGCCTGCAGCTATAGCCCTGTGGCATCTGATCCCATCAGATCTCAGAAGCTAAGCAGGGTCAGGCCTGGTTAGTACCTGGATGGGAGACAGCCTGGGAACACCAGAAGCTGTAGGCTGGGAGAAGGACCTGGCAACCCTCTCCCAAAAATCAATCTGCCATTGAAAACCCTATGAACAGCAGAGAAGCACTGACTATAGTGTTTCCCCTGTTGTACAGAGGGTCGCTATGAGTCGGATACCGACTCGACAGCACCTAACAACAACAACATAGAAGAGAAGGAATGTCTCTAGATCCAGTGAGGACTGGGTAGATAGCCTGGAGTGGAACATTTACTACTCATCAGTGGAAAGGATAAGAAATTGTCACTCAGAGCCACTGCAGCTGGTTCCCTCCATGGAGATCCACTGTTGCATTCTCCTGTCCCCATGTGAGGCCATAAATCCACAGGACAGGAAAAAATTTAGTCCTGAGGCTTAAACCTTATGCAACTTCCTTTGAAGGAATCATATGCCTATTTCTAAATTCTTCATGATTGCCATCTGGATCACAGGTCAGAGCCAACTAGCTGGTAGAAGCTACTCCTCAGTCTTTGTAAAAGACTTCTCTTTCCATCCTTTGGCCAGGATAGAAAGTCTTCTAATGAGAAAGGGGGACATCATCTCTTTCTGGGTTTTGTTTCTTAGATATTTTTCACTCATGTGAAATAGTACCAGCAATGTTACATAAAGGGATATATAGACCTTTTGTCTATGAGCTCCATCCACTCAACCTCTGAAGAGCTGCTGCAACAATGCTGCAAACTTCACCAACGCTGAGACCATAAGATATTTCTTAAACCTTCATTTCATTGTCTTATCAAGATCATCTGGTGGATATCTGTGGAGTGGGTCATTAAACTAGTGAGATTTTTAAATGTCACATACCCAGCCAATACCCAGCCATACCCATACCCATACCAATGCTGCAAACTTCACCAACGCTGAGACCATAAGATATTTCTTAAACCTTCATTTCATTGTCTTATCAAGATCATCTGGTGGATATCTGTGGAGTGGGTCATTAAACTAGTGAGATTTTTAAATGTCACATACCCAGCCAATTCCTAGGAAGAATTAGCCATAAAAATAGAATCCTAGTCTAAAAAAAAGCAACAATAACAACAGAAACAAAAACATAAATTAAAGCAATAAAACACATATACTAGGAATGACCAGAGTAAGATGGAAGGCCCTTTCTACATACCAAACTGAAATGTTCTAATAAGTTTTGAGCAATCATGTTTACAGAAGACATAAATTAAATTAACTGACGCATAAAATAGAGCAGCTGTTCTTCATCTCCATTGATGAAAGAACAAGAGAAAAAGAGTGATCAGAAGTAGGGAAGACTTCTTGGCAGTGAGTCCTATACTGATGTTCACAGGGATAACAAAGAAGTGTGGAAGTATAGAGAAGCTATCCTCTGATAGGCATTTGAAGAGCATAGGTTAAATGAATTTTATATGACCTTGAAGTCCTTTGCAACTCATCAGGGGATAGGTTATTCCTCCATCTCTCTGTATACTCAATAGCTATCCTCCTTATAAAATAGCTACAGGGACACAAATGCACGTCTGAAACAATTGTGACAACTAATTAGCAACCATTAATCCAAAGTGAAAATGAGTATCTATTCCTGTGCTACTGTAACTTGGTTAAAGCCAAGGAATCAAGAGATTTGAGGAATCTCTGACCCACAGGTTATAAATCTGTGGTTACAGCTGAGTTAACCAGATACACATAATGCCTGAGTCATCTTGTCTCACTTGCTGGTCTTGTCTTCTTTAAAATGCTGTGGTTGTGGGGGTGATCCAGAGTGTATGTCTTGTCTACCTCTGCTGCCCCATCAACTTTTGCCCCTATTCCCAAAGGGCCTGGAAGAAGTAAATGTCAGGACAGATAATGAGGATGAAAATGTTGCCACATTTGAAATTACAGCAGGAATTCAAAGTCACTTCTCAATCCACATTGAATGCTGCATGTCTAATGAAGTTTGATTCTTTGGAATGACTTAATCATTCTTTTGTTTTTCAGTCTATTCAAATAAACTGTATTGGAAAATATTCCTAAAAAGAAAATCCTGAAAAGTTACAAAAGTATTTTTGACTTACAAAGTTGTCTCAATGGGTTTGTTTTCCTTTCTTTTTGATTTGGTTGGTTGTTTTATTTATTTTGTTTTATTGCTGAATGGTCTTAATACAATGGTTTTTAGATTGTGAGAGTGTGTGTGTAGCAATATATAAAAAGGATGATACATCCTGACCAAGTGAGATTTATCTCAGAAATTCAAGAGTAGTTCAAAATCAATCTGTTATGCCCTAAATCAACAAAGTAAGGACAAAAATCACATGACTATCTCAATATGTACAGAATAGACAGTTGACAAAATACAACAGCCTTTTACAGTAAAAGCACTCAACAAGGTAGGAATAGAAAATAAATTATTCATTCTGATAAAGGAAACCTAAAAAAACCACATCTAGATAATTTGTAATGGTGAAAGATTGAAAGCTTTTCTTCTAAGGTTAGGAAAATGACAAGAAAATGCAATCTTTTTTATTTCTAATTAACACATAATAATTGTATGTATAAATATAATACGGTGTCATATTCTAACTTATGTATACAATAAGAAACAATCAAATCAGGGTAATTAATATATCCATCACCTCAAATATTTGTCATTTCTTTGTGTTAGAAATATTCAAGATCTTCCTTTCTAACACTTTTGAAATGTATAATAAATTATTGTTAACAATAGTCACCCTTCTCTGCTATAGAACACTAAAACTTATTCCTCCTATCTAAATGTATTTGTGTAATTAACAATCAACCCTTCTCTGTATTCCCTCCCCCTCCTGTTTTCAGTCTTTGGCGACTGCTATTCTACTCTCTACTTCAATGAGATCAATTATATTAGCTTTCACATATAAGTGAGAACATGTGATATTTGTCTTTCTGTGCCTGGTTTATCTCACTTTACATAATGCCTTCCAGGCTTATGCATGTTACTGCAAATGACAGGATTTCATTCTTTTTTTTTATGGTTGGAAGATATTCTATCATGTATTTATACCACATTTTCTCTATCCATTCATCCATTCATGGACACACACATTGCTTCCCTATCTTACCTATTGTGAGTGGTGCTGCAATAAACATGGGAGTCCAGGAATTTCACAGTCATACTCATTTCAAGATCATTAACTCTTCTCACTTCTATTCAACATTGTTCAGGAAGTTCAGGCCAGGGAAATTACACATGAAAAAGACAAAAAAGACACTAAACTCAGGTAAAAGTTGATATTGTAGCCTTGAGTCTGAAAACTGTTGCGCAAGCCAGAAGGTAAAGCACAAGCAGGATTTTTGTGTTACAGTCCTGAGGCAAAATTTCTCCATCTCCAGGAAACTCCCATTGTAGATCTTAAGGTCTTGAGCTGATTGGATGAGGACCATCTATATTACCTTTTATTTAAAGCCAAATGATTATAGATGCCAGTCACATCTACAAAATACCTTCACAGCAACATTTAGACTAATGTTTGACAAAATGACTGGTCATTATATCCTAGCCAAGTTAACACACAAAATTTAACCACCCCAGCAATGGTGCCAAGATAATTCAATGGGGGAAAGAATTGTTTTTTTCAACAAATACTGCTGGGAAAACCGGATATACATATACAAAAATATGAAACTGGATGCCCAAACTCACAACTTAACTCAAAATGAACCATAGACCTAAGTGCAGGAGCCAAAATTGTAAAAGTGTTAGAAGAAAATACGGAAGTAAACCGTGACCTTGAATCAGGGAGTGGTTTTTTAGGTTCAATACCAAAAGCACAAGCAACAAAAGAAGAAAATAATCTGGACTTTTTAAAAGTAAACAATAACAACAACAACAAAGTCTTCTAAAGAATACCATCAAGGAAATTAAAGACAACCCACAGACAGTAAATACTTCAAAAAATGAATCTGACAAGCAACTTGTATCTAGAATATGTAAAAGATGCTTACAACCAATAATGCTAAGACAAATAACTCATATAGAAAAATGGGTAAAAGATTTCTCTGAAGAATATATACAAATGGTCAATAAACACATGAAAAGATGCTCAACATGATTACTTATTAAGGAAATGCAAATTAAAACCATTCCAAACCCAACAAGTATGGCTATAATGAAAAAGACAGAAAACAAGTGTTGGCAAGGATATGGAGAAATTGGAAGCCTCAGAGATTGCTGGAAAACATGTGAAACGGTATGTCTGCTTCAGAACAGTTTGGCACTTGCTCATAACGTTAAACATAGAGTTATTATATGACCTAGCAATCTCATTCCTAGGTATATGTCCAACAGAATTGAAAACATATGTCCACAGAAAAACTTAGCCATAAGTATTCATAGTAGCTATGTTCATAACAGCTATTATCTATGATTGCCAAAAAGTGGAAACAGCTTGATGCCCATCAACTGAGTAGACAAATAAAATGTTGTAGATCTATATAAAAATAAATTTTATTAGAAAAATAATCTTTGATTTTTGTAGAAAGATTAAAACATGTAAATGTAAAAAAAAACACAGAAAAAAACCCACCCATAATACCACAAATTGCATGGTATTTTTCTAGATATGCATTCATACATTACTTTATTCACTCATTCATATCTCCATATATGTGAAAAATTAGAATTAGTCTATAATGGCTTGCAGAATATTCATATTAGCTTAATATGTTGTGGATATCTTTCCATATAAATAAACATTTCTTTCCAACTGCTTTTAAAATGGAAGAATAATATTTCTTTGTGCTGATGCATGGAGCTCAGCATTATGAACTGGAGTCATTGCTCCTTGCTTGTAACCTCTTCTAGGTCCAAGAGATCTTTCCAAGAACACTTTGTATTGCCTTCCTCCTTTTTTGCTTTAAGCCAGTCAGTATGACTTGAGGTTAACAAATAATTATTTTCTTTGCATAGTGTTATATTGAATATTCTAGACTAATCCAAACGCTTTCAAGAGTTTCAGAGAGCTATAAAATCAGAGGTGGATTAGAATCATGTGTGGATTGGATTCATGGTAGAGAGAGCTTTGGAGAACTCTCTTGTGCAAATCCAGTCCACATGCAATTCTAATCCCCAAATGATTTGGTAGCCCTCTAGAACTGTTGAAAAGGTATGGATTGTTGTTAGGTACCATCAAGCCAGGTCTGACTCAAAGTAACTTTATGTACAACAGAATGAAACACTCTCCAATTCTGTGTCAGGCACACAATCTTTTTTTATGTTTAAGCCCATTGTTGCAACCACTATGGCAATCCATCTAGTTGGGGATCTTCCTTTTTTTCATTAACCTGCCACTCTCCAAAGCATGATGTCCTTTTTCAGGGATCCTTACATGTTCAAAATATGTCACAGCCTAGCCATCCTTGCTTCCAAGGAGCACTCTGGTTGTGCTTCTTCTAGGTCAGATATGTTGGGTTTTTTGGCAATCCATGGTATATTCAGTATTTGTCTCCATCACCATAATTCAAAAACATCAATTTTTCTTCTGTTTCCCTTATTCAAAGCCCAGCTATCACAACCATATGATGTGACTGAAAAATACCATGGTGTAAGTCAGCTGCACCTGCCTCTTCAATGTGATATCTTTACTTTTCAGTACTTTAAAATGGTCTTTTGCAACAGCTTTTCTCAGTGCAACAAATCTTTTGATTTCTTGACTGCTGTTTCCATGGGTGTTGATTATGTTGTTGTTGTTGTTGTTAGGTGCCATCGAGTCGGTATCTGACTCATAGCGACCCTCATAGGGTTTTCAATAACTGACTGTTTCAGGATTGCCTTGGGAGTAGATTGCCAGGCCCTTCTCCCATTGTTGCAGTGCTGGGAATTGAACTTGGGACCTCAGAGACTGCAGCGCAGTGCTCTACCAACTGAGCTAAATCCTAGCCCCTTGGGTGTTGATTATAGAACCAAGTAAAACAAAATCTTGGACAACTTCAATCTTTTCTCCATTTATCATGAAGCTGTGTACTGACCCAGTTGTAAGGATTTTTGTTTTGTTGATGTTGAGTTGCAATCCATACTGAAGGCTATGTTCTTCAATCTTCATCAGTAAATGTTTCAAATCCTTTTCACTTTCAGCAAGCAGCATTGTATCCTCTGCATAACGCAGGTTGTTAATGAGCCTTCCTCTAATCAAGATGCTGCATTCTTCTTCATAAAGGCCAGCTTCTTGGATTATTTTCTCAGCATAGAGATGGAACAGGTATGGTGAAAAGATACTGAAAGGATACAATCCTGACACACACCTTTCTTGACTTTAAACCAGGTAATATTTCCCTGTTCTGTTCAAATGACTGCCTCCTGGTCTATGTACAGATTCCTCATGAGTAAAATTAAGTGCTCTGGTATTCCCATTCTTTGCAATGTTGCCTATACTTTATTGTGACCCAAACAGTCAAATGCCTTTGTGTAGTCAATAAAAATATAGATTGAGATTTTTTTGGTACTCTCTGCTTTCAGCTAACATCCATCTGACATCAACAGTGACATCCCTGGTTCCACATCCTCTTCTGAATCTGGTTTGATTTTCCAGCATTTCCTTGTATATATACTACAACAGTCATTTTTGAATGATCTTTAGCAAATATTTTACCTGTGTATGATATTACTGATATCATTTGATAATTTCCACCTTTGGTTGGAACCCCTTTCTTAGGAATGGGCACAAATGTGGATCTCTTCCAGGCAATTTGCCAGGTAGATATTTTCCAAATCTCTTGGCATAAATCCCAAGATCTGTCCTGAAGTATAACACTATCAGCAATAGAATAATATCCATACTCCTATGAGGAAGGCTAGTTAATATGAATATTATTCAGGTTTTCACACCCATCACTAGGGCTACAAATGAAGATAGAGAAGATTTTTACCAACTTCTGTAATCTGAAATAGAGTGAACATGCAGTCAGGATGAACTGATAATTACTGGTGACTGGAATACAAAAGTTAGAAACAAAGAAGAAGGGTCAGTAGTTGGAAAATATGGCCTTGGTGACGGAAATGATACTGGAGATGGCATGATAGAATTCTGTCAGACCAATGACCTTCTCATTGCAAATACATTTTTTCACCAACATGAACAGCGACTATACAAAGGGAATTCACCAGATGGAACACACAGGAACCAAACTGACTACATTTGTGGAAAGAGACAATGGAGAATCTCAGTGTTAGAAGTCAGAACAAGACCAGTTACTGTTTGTCAGACCATCAACCGCCCATATGCAGATCCAAACTGAAACTGACAAAAATTAGAACAAGGCCTGAACTTGAGTATATCCAATTTGAGTTAAGAGACCACCTCAAGTTTAATGGATTAGACACTAATGATCAAAGACCAGATGAGTTGTGGCATTACATCAAAGACATCATTCATAAGAAAAGCAAAAAGTTATTAAAAAGACAGGAAAAAAGGAAATACCAAATTATATGTCAAAACAGACTGAAACTTACCCTTAAACATCAAGCAGCTAAAGTAAGAGGAAGACATGGTAAAGTTAAAGAACTAAACAGAAGATTTCAAAAAGCAACTTGAGTAGATAAAATCAAATATTATGATGACATGTGCAAAGAGTTGGAGATAGAAAAACAAAAGGGAAGAACTCATTCTGTTTTTCTCAAGCTTAAGGAATTGAACAAATTCAAGTCTTGAGTGGCAATAGTGAAAAATTCTACAGGGAAAATATTAAATGATGCAGGAAATATCAAAAGAAGAGGGAAGGAATATAGAGTCACTACACCAAAAAAAAAAAAAAAATTGGCAGTTGACCAACCATTTCAAGAGGTTGCATATGATAAAGAACCAACTGTACTAAAGGATGAAGTGGAAGTTGCCTTGAAGGAATTGGTGAAACACAAGGCTCCAGGAATTGATGGAATACCAATTGAGAGTATGGATTAGATTTGATAATATACAGTATTATTTATTTCTATAGTTATCCTTCTTAAGAATTTCTTAAATGTTTGGATCATTTTCTTTTTTTTAAATTGTGTCCACAAACACTTAGCGTCAGATCTATCTTCTTAACAAATTTTTAAGCATACAATGTTATACAGCAGATAGCTAGAGCTTTTTCATCTTGCTTGACTAAAACTCATTGCCTATTCTTCCATGATTCCCCATTTCCCCTCCTTCTTGCCCCCAGTAAATACTGTTCCATTCTTTGATTCTGACTCTGTTAGATGCCTTATATAAGTGATCCTGCAGCTGTACCACTGTGACATCTTACCCTGTCAGATAAGTAAAGATGTCACATTGAAGACAAAGGTGTGTCTGACTCATGCCATGGTATTTTCAGTTGCAACATATGGTTGTGAAAGCTGAACACTGAATGAGGGAGAAAGAAGAAAAATTGATGCTATGGAATTGTGGTGATGGAGATGAATGCTGAATATACCATGGACTGCCAAAAGAACCAACAGGTCTGTCCTAGATGTGCAATCAGAGTGATCCTTGGAAGCAAGCATGGCTAGACCGCATCTTACATATTTTGGAAATGTAGTCAGGAAGGACCAGTCCCTGAAAAAGGGAATGATGTTTTGGAGAGTGGTAGGTCAATGAAAAAAAGGAAAACCCTCCACCAGATGGATTGACACAGTGTCTGCAACAATGGACTTAAACATAAATAAGATCATGTGCCTGGCACAGAATTGGGGAGTGGTTAATTTTGCTGTACATAGGGTCATTATGAGTTGGACTTGACTCAACGACACCTAACAACAAGCAGGGTTGGGCCTGGTTAGTACTTGAATGGGAGACTGCCTGGGGACACCAGGTGCTGTAGGCTTGGGAGAAGGACCTGGGAACCCACTCCCAAAAAACAATCAGCCATTGAAACCCCTATGAATAGCAGAAAAGCACCAACAATAGTGTTTTTTGGGGGCAAACATCTCCCAGTCCAGCCCGGATGTTTGGATGGGAGGTGCTGCTGTGCACACAGATATCTAAACACAATTCACTTGGGACCCTCGAGTGAGGGGCATGGTCTCCTGTGGCCCTTGGGAATGCCACAAGAGGAAAAGGGGAGAAAGGAAAAGCCTCAGGCATTTTTGCCTTTCGGGAACCAAAAGCAGCTCCTCTCTCTCTCTCTCTCTCTCTCTCTCTCTCTCTCTCTCTCTCTCTCTCTCTCTCTCTCTCTCTCTCCTTGTCAGTGCAGAGAGAAACCCAAACAAGTTTTGTGGGGTCGCTTGTTTGGGCACCACCTCTATGTGGGGTGAGCAGGAGAAAGGAAAAACCTCTCTTTCTCTCTGCCCTGACAAGGGCAGAGAAGAACCCAAAGAAGGGTTACAGACTGAGGGTTAGCTGCTCTTTCTGCTGCCAGAGGAGCAGCTGTGGCTCTTTTGCCTCCCGTGCTGGGACAGGAGACTGTCCTCAGCTTCTGTCCCTAGGCACTGGGCAAAGGGACTGTCCTCAGCTTGCTTGTAGTCCTTGAGAGCACCATCTAGTTGTCCTGGTCTCGGTGGTCATGAGGAGGGATGCTTCTGTGTTGCTGGTCAAATCTAGAGAGAGTTCTTTCTTCATTGGTGGTCAGATGAAGAGAGAGTTCCCAGCAGAAAGCTAGCAGCCAGCAGCATCACCATCAGCCACCAGCATCACCAGCCACCTCACCACCAGCTCTCAGCAGCAGCTTTGTTTATATAGCCCTTGGGTAACTAACTGTCTTCACTGCCTCAGGATGGCAATCAGGGGGGGGGGTCTGGGGGGGCTAGGTGCAACCAATTTAGGAGTGACATTCAAATAAAGAGTGAAACCAGATGTCACTCCTTGGGTAATCAAGGGGAGATCCTTGATTACCAATCAGGGGGCAAGATGAGGGTTGGATAATTCCCTACACTGTTTTACCTGTTGTATGTAGGGTCGCTATGACTCCATGGCACCTAACAATAACAATATAAGTGAAATTATGCCATATTTGTCTTTCTGTTATTGGCTTATTACACCTAGCATAATTTCCTCAAGGTTCATCCATATTGTCCTATATTGAGTATTTTCCTTCTTTTTTGAGATTGAATAGTATTCCACTGTATGTATGTACTGTTCTGTTGAACATTTAAGTTGTTCCTTGGCTATTGTGAATAATGCTACAATGACATTAGGACAACCAATATCTCTTGGAGGTCTTGATTTTGAATGGCTTCCAAGAACAAATTGTAAGCAAAGTACCATAGAACAAGAGATGTGAAAGTGTCCTCAAATTACTGTCCTCAAGTCACTTATAATCTAGTAGGAAAAGGAAAAGGAAAATGTGGGAGAATTAAATCTACATAACCTGAAAATATCCGCAACTTGCTCCCATGATTTTATAGGTGCTAAACCAGGGGACTTCATTGGGTTTTTTTGTTTGTTTTGTTTCATTTGTTTCTTGAAACAGGGTCTTGCTATATAGTCCAGGCTGGCCTCCAGCTAACGATCCTCTTGCCTCAGCCTCCTGAGTGCTGGGATTACAGGCATGCACCACCAGCCCTGGCCTCAACCATTTGCTTTTGGCTTCACTCAATCCATCTTCATTGGCAGATAGGGGGAAAATGGCTAAGTGACTTTACCTGGGCTTAACAACCTGTGTGGTTCTGAGAAGGAAGAGAAGGCATTTTGTGGGGAGAACTAGAAAGCTTAATGGGGGAGGTAGCTGAGATATATCCTGGGTTTGAAGTAGGATGTCTATGGCAGTGACACAGAAGCAGTCATTCTAGTTAGGTGGCTCAGCCTGAGCTGAGCTGGGAAAGGCTGTAGCCTTTGGGGGATCCTGAGGTATGCAACAGGAAAAAAGAAAAGAGCATATAAGGAGATGGGATTAGATGAGAAGGTAGACAGGACCCAGGGTCCACAATGGGTCCAGAAAATTTGGAACACACGCGCGTGTGTGTGTGTGTGTGTGTGTGTGTGTAAAAGAAAAAGACATAGAATAATTTATCTTTAAAACTGATTACTTAGGAAGTTGCTAGAAATTCAGAAGCTCTATCACCTCCCAGACGTACTGAATAAGGGGGTACATTTCCACAAGATCCTCAGAGGACTCATGTGTACACTGAAGTTTGCGAAGCTTGAGTATATAGGACATTAAAAGCCAAGGTAAATTTTATGTATTTAATTTGACAGCCATTTGGAAGCAGGGAGTAAACCCCCCAGGAGCATAAACTTATTCAGATGGAAAAATGAAGATTAAGTATTTGCCCAAGGTCATGTAATTGGCAAATATTTCACGATTCTAGAGTTCATATGCTCTATCGATGTACTGTGCTGCTTCTATTAAAATGCAGTGTTCTATATTAGAATATGAATTCTTAAAAAGCATCTAATGAACTACGGGAGTCAGCAGAAGACACTGAGAGAGGAAGGCCCCCAAACCCTTTAAATGGATTCTTTTTTTCTTCTTCTTATTTTTGGTTGGTGGTTTTTTGTTTGTTTGTTTTTCGTTTTAGTTAGTGTACAATTGAATGAGTTTCATTATGACATTTCCATACATACATATCATTGTATATTACTTATATTTATCTAGTTCCCATGTCCCTCTCCACAGACTCACAGGACACCTCCTCTGCTTCACAGGTGGACAGGAGGGCACTAGTAACTCTTTATCCAGGATAACTCTGGGGACCGGGGTTTCCTACTCCTTGGTACACCATGTGGGCATACCTGGGGCTTCCAGGGAGAATAGCACAGGTTCTGCTTCTCACTCTGCCTCCACAGTTCCTACAAAGTGAAACCAGAGTCTGTGGTGGGAGGTCTAGGGCCATAGCCTTCCGCATAACAAATGGGACTGTTCAGTTCAGTGCCTGCTGGATTCCAGGTGGGATCTGGAGGAGGATGGGAGGCAAGAAGAGCAGAGTTGGCCCTTATCTGTGGTGCTTACCATCAGCTGTTGCCCTTCTTAGCAACATCTTCCTCCACACAGGAAGCCTACAACACCTAGTCCACACCTCTTATGGTAAAGGTGACTAGTTATTCTATTTGCCTACTTTAAGTCCTAGTTTATGTTTGCTGGGCCTGCATGACCATTAGTAACTCTCTTTTTATTTTCAAAAGCATCCCAGTTTTGATGATAGATTCTCCAGCCACATGTCTTACAGGTATGGGACAGTATAGTGTCCTGGAATACCTGAGTTAAAACTCTACCTCTGTAACTTATTGGCTCATGTGATCTGACATGTCACCTAAGTTCTCTCTACTCCAGTTTCCTGGTCTCTAAACTGGGATGCTATTAACAGTATGTACCTCACAGGATTGTTGTGAGGACTGAATGAGCCAGTGCATATAGATTTTTTGGATAATACATAAGGTCAGTTTCAACATTTATATTTACCAACAATATTGATATTGTTGTATTGACTTGCTAATTAGTTATAGTTTTCTAAGTACTTCATTATATCCCTTCCTCCTCTTTAGAGTTCTGTGATGTAGGAGAGAAATGCATATTGTTCTCCCCATTTTCCACTGTGGGAAACTGAGACTTGGAAAAGGTAAAGGATGTGCTATCATTGCATGGCAAATATCCGTACATGGTAGGGTTCAAGCCCAAGAATTCCAATATACATTGTCCATGGTCAGTTTTCAAGTATCTGTTACAAAGAATTCTACTATTGCTTAAGGTAAGTTTAACCTTGATCAGGACTTCTCAGTGGCGGAGCATGGAACCTCAGCTGTTGGTGTTGGAGTTCCGGTGTGCCTATATCACTGAAGGCAGAACTGGAGATCTGTTTCCATTTTTATTTTTTTAAAACAGGTAAGTAATTTTAAAGAATTTTCCCTCTTACTGGATGAGTCAGAGTATCTACACAGGTGTTGAGAAGCTCTGGTGAGGAGGTAGGGTGCCAGAGGACACAAAGAAAGGTGCTTGTGACTTAGTCTTCTATTCCCGGCTCAGCACACTATCCACTTCCAGGGCAGTTTCAACCATCAAACACAGTTTGCAGTCGTGTTTATTCTAAGTTTTGCATAATTTAAGTATACTGTAATAAATTATTTACTAAAGATATGAAGCATCAGGAAAACTCACACTAAAAACAAGTTAACTAAGAACATAAAAGTAATATTTACTCTGTAAATTGGTCTCCTGATTTACTTCAGATTTAGTGCTATTCATCTTTTAAAATTCTCCTTAAGAGGTCTGCAGTACTTCAAAATACAATGTTGAAAAAAAAGAAACCCTCACATACACAGGATCTAATTTGGCTTATCTGGGTGGATAATATTAATAGTATTATGAGGTGAATCAAGCCCCCCCAAATTCTTATGTTGAAGTCCTAACTCCCAGTACCTCAAAATGTGGCTGTACTGGAGACAAAGTCTTTAAAGAAGTAATCAAGTGAAATTGAAGTCACAAGTGTGGCTCTAATCCAATGTGACTGGAGTCCTTATGGGGAAAGGAGTTTAAGACACAGGCACAGAGGAGAGGCCATGGGAAGACACAGGGAGAAGGTGGCTACCTGACAGGCCAGGAGAGAGGCCTCAGAAGAGATTAACCCTGCAGACACCTTGATCTCAGATTTCCAGCCTAGGGAACCGTGAGACAATATAGTTCTGTTGTTTAAGGCACTGAGTCTCACCACCTTGCTATGGCAGCCCTATCAAACTCATAAAAACATCTGAGGTTAGGTGATATTCACTGCATCCAGGTGTTTTGACATAAGATTACAGTGAGTTTTCTTAGGGAAACCTCTCAACTCTCAAAGGTAGGTTACGACCTCCTGAGAGTACAATGGAGAACACTAAGCATTAAATAAGGCACATGGTCCGCTGTGTCACATAGACAGTAAATGACTATCAAAAGCAGGTTTTGACCAGGTGCAGTGGCTCCCTCCTATGATTCCAGTGACTCAAGTGGTGGAGGCAGGAGGATCACAGGCTCGAGGCCAGAGGCAGCCTGTGTAATTTAGCTAGACCGTGTCTCATGATATAAATTTAAAAAGGGGCTGGGGATGCAGTTCAGTGGTAGAAAGCTTGCAAAAGTATGTATAATGCCTGGGGTCAGTCCCAAAATAAGACCAAAAAAAAAAAAAGTCTTTGAATCCAGGTTGTTGAATCCATAAACCACCCTAGTAGCCAGGAGCAAGTCTCTTAATAACACGTATGTTTCATTTGCAAAGAAGTATTTACAAATTCCAGCCTTAAAATGGCTCTCTGATCTTTCCATCTAAAGATACAATATAAAAATTATTAACAGAAACTAGTTTTTTATAAGAATAATATGGAAAAATATTCTAAGCAGGTGAAGAAATCACTTGGTACCATAAAGTAGATATCAATTTACATCTTCGTATGCATTTGTGACCCAAATCATGTTTTCTTATGCAAACAAACCTCAACTTAAAAATATGGGAAAGTAAAAAATAAATGAGTACAAAATTATGTGTATATGATTATAAAACAGTAACTTAAAATATCATAATAGAAATTTTCATATTATACATGCTGTTAGGTACCATGGAGTCAGGTCTAACTCCTAGCAACCCTATGTACAACAGAATGAAACACTCCCTGACACTGTGCCATGTCTGGCATTATGTCAGTGCTTCTCTGCTATTCATAGGGTTTTTGATGACTGATTGTTTCAGGCTTGTTTCAGGGGAGGCTGCCACATCCTTCTCCCATTTTTGCGGTGCTGGAGATGGAACCCAGGGCCTCAGAGAGTGCAGAGCAGCACTCTACCAACATAAAAATTTTTTAAAATTTGCATTGTACCATATCATATCCAAATAAAATTCATCCACTCATTTAGTCATTTGTTCTACAAATTTTCGCTGAGTTTTAACTATGTTTCTGGCAGTAATCTAGGCACAACAGATAAAGAATAACAAGAAAAACATAAGTCCTGTCTTTGTAGAGCTTACAGTCCAAAGCCGAATCAACACAGATGAGCGAAACATTCCAATCCTTGTAAGTTATGAAGGTGCCAAGAAGGGAGTGAACCAGGATATGGAGCAATGGCAGAGTAATTCCTCTAGATATGGTGATGGGGAAAATCTTTGTGACACTTAGGCCAAGACTTAAAGGAGGAGATGGAGTGGTTGGGGTTGGGACTCACTGGTTCTGAGCCACTGCAGGAAGAGGGAAGAGCTGTGAGGCAAGAGATGAAGAGGTAGTCAAGGGCCCAGGTGACGCAATGCAAGGGCTGTTGTGAGGACCTGAATGCAGTGCAAAGCCAATCAGGGGGCTAGGTAGAGGACTGAGGCATGATATGGTCGGATCTCTTTTGAGAAAGTGTAGGGAGAAATTGGGAGGAAATTGGCAAAACCCCCAAAGCTGGGAAGATAGCTTTTGAAGATCTGGTTTGTAAATTAGAAATCTAGGGAAAATGAAAGTAACTTGGTTGGACATTTGTATAAACCCTTCATAAATCCCCCAAACCTGATTGGACAATTGGACTCAAAGCTGATTGGCTCAGGCCATTCCTTGGGCGAGTTATATAAGGAGCTGCACTGCAGCAGTTCAACCCTTTTCCCCCTTTTTTCTTGCCTGGACCATCGGTAAGGAAACAACTCCCCTTTTTCACTTGGACCACTGATGAGGAAACAGCTCTCTCCACTCCTTCCCCCAGCCTTCTTCAGTAAGGAAAGAATGCTCTCCTGCTGTGACCATCAACAAGGAAAGAACTCGCTCTCTGTCTGATCACCCATGAAGCAAGAACTCTCTCCTCCTGACCACTAAGACCACCAACATGGGTGTTTGCCCTTGGAAGGCAAAAGCACCCAAGACTTTTCCTTTCTTCCCTCTCCTCCAGCATCCTGAGGGCCACAGGAGTCCACACCCCTCACCCCAGGGTCCCAAATGAATTGTGCTTAGTATCTGTGTGCGAGGTGGCGCCACCACCCATCAGAACATCTGGGCCGGACCAGGAGGCGTGTGCCCCACAAGAAAGCACTTCTGCTGTTGCGTAGAAGCCATGGCAGGAAGCAAAGCACTTGTGGAGAGACATAGTAAGAGCCTCTCACAACATTCCAGGTATCAGATTACTACAGAGGTGGAGGCAAAGATCAAAAGAAGATTAATTTGAAAGAGATTTTGCTGGTAGAACTTAGTAATAAAATATGCAAGAGTAGAAGGAGTAGTAAAGGAAAGGGAAGGGTCAAGGATGACTCTTAAAGCTCTGACAATAATGAGGGGCCCCTTTTCCTGCTGGGTTTAGCTTACTTGGTAGAGTGATGTTCTGCACACTCGGAGGCCCTGGGTTCAATCCCCAGCACTGCAAAACTGGGAGAAGGATGTGACAGCCCACTCCGGATACAATATGGAAACAATCAGCCATTGAAAACCCTATGAATAGCAGAGAAGCACTGATGATAGTGCTGGGCATGGCACAATGTGGGAGAATGTTTCGTTCTGTTGTACATAGGGGTCACTATGAGTTAAAACCCAGTTCTACCACACCTGACAACAACAACAACAATTTCCTGAGATGAAGTGTGTATCTGTGAGATGGTGAAGTGAAGAGAGGTGCTGGCTATAGAAAGAGGCACTCTATATCTGATACTGCAAATCCATGAACACATCATATCTCAGGCTCCCTCCATTTTTCTACTTTGCATCTTAGTACATCGTTATTATGTTCATGATCACAAAATGACTGCTGTGCTTCCAGCCTCACATCCATGCTTAAAACAGAAAGATGAAAATGGAAACAAAGTGGTGGTTACCTCTGTCTGAAAAATGAAAACTTTCCCATAAGTCCTCAGAGACTCTTGCTTATACTTCCTTAACTAAAAGTCTGCCCTAGGGCTAGTCCTTATTGCAAGGGATGTTTGTAATGTATAACATGGAAATTGATACAATTGAGTTAATGAAGACCTTAACAAAATCTCTCACTAGGTTAGTGCAAGGATGGATATTGGGTGAACAAACCAGCATCCAACAGACCACCCTCTGCTTGAGTTAGCCTGTGCAGCTGAGGAGGCTGAAGGATGATATATTTTAAATTTACTTGGCTCTCAGTTCATGAGTGAACAAAATGCAGAAGTGCTAGCAAATCTGGAGCTGACCTCTTTCTGACCGGAAAGCATCTTTCCTTTGTACAAACATGAGTCTTCAGTCTTTGACCTCCTGGGTGTGTCCCAACTGCACCCCACCTCCACCCATGTGAGAACCTTTCCCTTTTCATAGGATTGTGCCACATGGAAGCATGGCCATCAGGCTTGGCGTCCGCCCCAGCAAGCTCACAACAGTGTGGTCAAACAGCACTCCTTCTCTTTTCTTACACATTGCCTTCCTTGCAATGCTTGGAAGGTGAGTGTTACCTCCTCTCTAGCATCATTTTCCTCCCGGGACAGTCCAGGTGACCCAGGTGTGTCAGCCAGCCTCTCTAGCACATCGCTGCAGAGCTGAAGCCTTAGTCTTCATGCATTATGGGATGCCTACACCCTGAACCTTCTCTTCCTTGCCATAGCAGGGGCCCATTTACATGCCTGTGATCCATTATGCCTGCACAAAGATAGACATTGCTGTGGTGGAATCGATCTGGAAATGATTAATGCATTTGCAGCCTGATTGCCAGCTACTCTATTTAAGAAAAAGGATGTTCACTTTTCATTTCTTAAAGAAAACTTCAAACTGACTATAAATCAACCCCCTCATATGCTCATCGTGCCTGATCATAAAAACAGCCTTCACTGAGAGGGAGTGGCTCCTATTGTATTGAATGGAAACCACTCTTACTCTGGAAGGAGTCCACAAATGAGGGCCCTGTCAAGTCACTCTAGTGAAGACAAGGACAATTAAGATAGCCCAAACCATGCCCAAATGCTCCAGTTTGAGACTTGCAGAGCATCTCAAGCTATTTTCCAAATGCTTGGGGTTTGGCACAGCCCAGGCTCATGGTTGGGACATTTTCCTGAAGGTCTGTCTATGCTCCTATTTTTATTCCATCTCCTTGTAGCTAGTATCCAACTAATTCATTGGCTCCACATTCTTCATTTGATACCTGTTACATAGTTTCAGCCTCTGCCTAAACCCATTCCTCTTCATGTGGTTGCCAGAAATTTCAAAATATTGCATTCACGCTTGGCTTTCTGAACAGGTATCCATCCCATCCTCTTTGTCCATTTTGGGGGATTAAGAGCGCTCTGACAAGATGAACCTTATCATGTGTGATACTGCAGAAGCCCATGGAATTGTTGACTTTGAGAAGCAAAGCCTCTGGGAGAGGCCATTAGCTGATCTCAGAGTTTGGAAGAGAGGCTAAGGCGGCAAATCTCTATTCTGTGGCTCTAGAACAGAACTAGGGCAATAGGCATAGAAGGGCTCTATACAAGAAAAACTTTGTCTTCTCACAGCAGTTGAGAAGAGAGAGTGCTGCCTCTTCCCCACCAGAGTGTGAAGGCTTTGTCGGAGCCCTGTCATGGTTCACTGTCCTGGGGACTAGCTCAGTTGTTAGAGCACTACTCTGCACTCTCTGAGGACCCAGGTTCAATCCCCAGTGCCACAAAAATGGGAGAAGGACATGGCAATCACCTCCTGAAACAATCAGCCATTGAAATCCCTATAAGGATCGCTATGAGTCAGGCACTGAAATAGTGCCAGGCATGACACAGTGTAAGGTAGTGTTGCGTTCTGTTGTACATAGGGTCACTATGAGTCAGACCTGGCTGGACAACACTGACAAACAACAAGAACAAAGTGAAGCCCAGGACTGGGAATACTGGGTGCTAGAAGGTGGGGAGAAGAGCAGAAAAGGCTTGGAAGTAGGACCCAACAGCCCACTCCTGAAACAATCAGCCATCAAAAACCCTATAAATAGCAGAGAAACACTAATAATAGTGCCAGGCATGGCACAGTATTGGGGAGTGCTTCATTCTGTTGTACATAGGGTGGCCATGAGTTGGACCCGACTCAACGGCACCTAACAACAACAACAAAATAAATTAATGAAGCTATTTAAGAATAGACTGGGTCAGCTGCAGTGGCTCTCACCTATAATCCCAGTGACTCGGGATATGGAGGAGGGATGATCGCAAGTTCAAGGCCAGAGGCAGCCTGCATGTTACAGAGCGCTCTTGAGAGTGTCTTGGGCATAAATTAATTCTCTGCTCAATGATGTTCATTTACACCCTGGAAAAAGGAAGGGGTAGCTTCCCTTTCCTTCTGTGGCAATGACATTAGGCAACAATGAATACAGCCAATAAGGCAGACTATCAGGACAGTCTGCATGTGCCCTTGAGTTAGGGCGTCAGAACAAAGGAATTCTCTGCATTCCTTTGTGCATATTTAACTCTGAGATTGGTGAAGTACAAGAAGGGGAACATACATTGCTTAAGCATCACTGTTTGTCAGTATTATTTTCCATAAAATCTTGTCAAATAGTCCCCCAAATTCAATAGTGTAGGGAGTTATATCTCCATTTAACAGGTGAAGAAACAAATTATGGGTAAAACAAAGTGGGGGCCTGACGTTCCCCTGCAGATAGCAGCAGAGCCAGGATGCAGGTTGCATTTGTCTGGCCCTGTATCTATGTTATTAATGCCATCACTGACCAGAGAGCTGAACATACTCTTCTTTTTCAAGGTTATTTTCCATTATTGTTTGTTTTGCAAAGAGCCTAACCAAGCCTTTGACCTGAGCACTCTTTATACCCTGAAATCACCAGAGGCAGATAAGAAAACTAAAGGAGCAAGACTGGCCCAGCCATTTCCCAGGATTTTGCACTAGGAGCTTGAGAGGAATGTCTCTGGGGTAGGGAGCATGAGGGTCTGAGTTTGTAAATGGCCACCTGTTGGTGGAGTCTGAGCCCATTTCTACCCACTGCAGAAGGTGCATTTCCACTGCTTCATTTTGATACTTGGGACTTGACCAACTTTGTGTGTCTATGAAGCAAATACTACTTCACAAATTAGGAATAATTCCCCTTTGTTAGAAAGATGAGCTGTAGTGCATACCACCTCTTAATAGCTATGTGATCCCAGGCAGCAGGCTCCCCCCACTGATAGTCAGCTTCCTCAGATGTCAAATGGGGGTGGGAGTTGAGGTCCAAGTTACTTCAAAGACCTGTCATGGAATAAGTAAAGAAAGCACATGAAGACATTTTTTCATTTGTAAAAGGCTAGTCACATAAATGATATGAGTCATCATTTTTTCAGTATTTTTATGGTAATTAAAACAAATTTGGTTTGAAATTAGAAAAAAACCTGGGCATGGTGGTACACACATATAATCTCAACACTTAGGAGGCCAAGGCAGGAGGATTACAAATTTGAGGCCAGCCTTGGTTATGTAGATAGCTATAGACCAGACTGTGGTACCTAGAGAGACCCTCTCTCAAAGTCTCCCCTCAAAGAATAAGGAAGGGGGGGATAAGAAGGAGGGGGAGTGGAGGAGAAGAAGACAAGAAGGAGGAGGGGGAGGAAGAAGAGGAGGAGGAGAAATTCGTAAAAAGAAAGCCATAAATTACATATATTAAGTAATCTTGCATAAATTTGTTTTTTAAAAAACTGACAAAAATCTTATGTGAAAATGGGAATTTCAAACTGAGTCTCAAGATTTCTAATTGAGTTTGAAGGCAGCTTCCTAAAACAAGAACTGGCTGTTCATCAATTGGCTACAATCACATTATGCATCTCAAAAAAGTCGGCTCTAGTTCCAGCAACTAGAAAAGGAAAAATATCTATAACAATTTCTAGTTTTCCTTGGGTTATTAGTTGATGCTCTGCAAGATTTCAGATTTGTCTGTGAAAAAGAGCTTCAGAATGACATGAAGAATAAGCCAATTAGAGCTGCCACCACCTAGAAGGCGGGGAGAAGAGCAGAAAAGGCAGTCAATGGTAAGGTCAGTCTCACTTCTCCTGTTCTCCAATGATAAAGTCTCGTAGTGAAGATTTCAATGAGATGAATTTGCCCCTCCCAAGCCAGGGGGAAGTCTTGAAGATTGGGCAGTGTGAGGTAGTGCTACCCACTCATAGAAACATGTGGAAGGTGGGATATGTGGCCTGGGGCCACCATGTGGGGAAGGAAGACAAAGAACTGACCCAGTTCTGTTTGTGATTATTTCATACGGCTATGACCTGAGAAATTAATCTTGTCAACTCTTGTTTGAAAATCACCTAAACAATAGTTTGAGAGTCTACAACTCAAGACATTCCATCTGTTGATACAGAAAACAATAAATACAGTAAATATAAACCACCCATTATATTTATCCTAAATAATTTGTTTAAAATAATATGTAAACTGATATGCAAAATTTAAATCAACAACAACAAATTCAGTCTTACAATGTCTCCACTTGGTCTACTGTCATAAAATTACCACTTATATTTAATTCATATTTTTAGCATAAATTGTACATTTTCAAGCATTCAGAAATGGTCAGACATCTTTTATTTCAAAACTCCAAGGCATTCTTTGCTATAGTATTCTCCTTTCATGGTGATAAATTAATATAGTGACATATTTTAGGATTATTTAATGTTGCTCTCTGGGGATCCCTATGATGTTCATCACTTCTAACTTCCTTAAGGAAATACTGTTGACTGAATGAGTAGCCATGTGAATGAACTTGTCAGGAATATCTTTTTGTCCACTGGGCTGTGACATAATAGGTGCCCACAGAGAGGCTCTGATTTGGAAGTCCACGTCCTGTTTCTGAGTCCTGACAGCAGAGGAGATCCTTATACCTAAAGGAGGGAAATGGAAGCAGAAGGGACTGAGATCAAGGTGTAGAAATCTCATCTCCACTTCTCACCAGGAGTATTCAAAGAGATGCAGAAAATTAGGAGCTTCACAGCCCTCTGAAGAAAGAGCCAAGGCAGACTTTCAGAGCCTGGGCTGTCAGCTCACCCCAGTCAGGAAGTTTGGAGAGCCACACACAGGAGTTTAAGAGGTTGTTCTTAGCTGCACACCTTCTGATCTGAAAACTATTCCCTTTTGCCACCCTTGTCTTATAGTCCCTTTCACTTACTGCCCTCTGGAGTTTTCTCACCTTGTGCTTGACCCTGTTCTGCCCTGCTAATCTTCACAAAGAAGAACACTGAACCATGTACCTGGTAACCCACAATATGCCACAGAGAAGAGTGAAGGTCAGAAAGAGTTGCCTGATTCAACAACACCCTCTTCTGAGCCTCTCATGCTCTAAAGCAGGTGTCCCCAACCCCCAGCCTGTTGACCAGTACCATCTATATTTGCATCTTTATTTACAGCTGCTTCCCCTCTCTCACATTTCTGCCTGAGCTCAACCTCCTGCTAGATCAGCATCCCCCTCTCCCTGGTCCATGGAAACATTATCTTTCATATAACTGGTCCCTGGTGCCAAAAAGGTTGGGGCTGACTGCTTTAAAGGGCATGAGCCACATTTAGGATGGAGGCAAGTCAAAGAGAAAGAGGAGGGAGTGTCCCCTTTTCAGTGTTCATTGTCAATGATGATGGCTAATACACAAGCTGGGACCCCTCCTGGTTTGACCATTGTTTTACCCGTTGCAGAATACTCAAATGCCAACCATCATCAATACCACCACCACCACTGCCACCACCACCATTATCCCACTATCATCACCACCAACAAACACCACTCATATTTATTGAATACTTATTCTACACTCGGTAATATTTTAAGTACTTTTACATTTAATCCTTATAAAAACCCTACAAGAAAGGTACCATCATCCCTAATTTACAGATGACAAAAGGGAAACAGTGAATTGAAGTCATTTGCCCAACTGGAAGAGAGTCAGGCTCCCAAATCTCAGCTATTCTGACTCCAGAACTCACAGGTTGCACTACCATAATATATTGCCTTTCATAAAATACAAATGAATTTTGAATATCTTATTCTCATTTTGCTTCCTTTTAAAGAAAAGTTTCTGGCCAGGCACAGTGGCTCATGCCTGTCATCCCAGCAACTCAGGAGGCTGAGACAGGAGAATCACAAGTTCAAGGCCAGAGGCAGCCTGTATAACTTAGTAAGATACTGTTTCAAAATAAAATATAAAAATGTGGGCTAAGGGTGCTGATCAGTGACAGAGCACTGGCAAATCATGTGAGACATCCTGGGTTCAACTCCCCAGTGTCCCAAAACAAAACAAAATAAAAAGCGCAGCAAACAAAATTTTTATAAGTGTCCTTATTTGCTATATCGAATAGAACTGAGGCTTTGTTTTTTCCATATTACTACTGCAATTGTTTTAGCAATTCTAGACATGATGCATAGATATGATCCACCTTTGTAACAGAATTTCTCTATTTGGAGGGAAAGAACTAGAAAGGACTGTTTGGTTGGAGAAATATGAAACACGTGCTCTTATTTTTCTTGGAGAACAGTGAAGTTATCCTAAACCCGGATGTAGATGCCGCAGCCCATCTTACTAAATTCTCTTTTGTAATACCAATGGAATGTATTTTTAGGATGACTATGTCCTTACAGAATTAGAGAAATTTTTTATGTTTCTTAATATGGATGAGAGTCGCTCGGTTTAGATAGCACATGAAGTATTATTTAAGACTGGATGACCCGGAGTTTGGAAGACTGAGCTTGCTGTTAGAGTGGTGACGGGAGTTTCCCTTGAGGGCAGTGGATATCCTCCCTGTGGGACATTCTGTGCTAAGAAGGGAGTAGGAGACCATGTCTATGAGGCTGGGAGAGGCTCAGAGACGCTGGGGGAGGGAGGGATAAACTTCTGGGAGCAAGACAGAGAGCTGAGATGGGTGGGCAGGAATTCAGGAGTCAGGGCTTGGCCAGTGATCCCTAAGTGCCACCTTTTGCAGTATGGGCTGTGTTATTATCCATTATTGGGGGACTATCCTTGCGCTTTCAGTTAAACTCCAGGGCCTGGCCTTAACTATGCTTTGGACATTTGGAAAACAGGCCAGTGCTCATGACAGTAGCCAGATTTGGCCACCAGTGCTCTGGAAAAACATGTGGCTGGGAAGGAGGCTGGGAGCAATGACAGACATATGTTAGCATGCCTCTGGGAGCACCCAGGAAGAGGAAGGATATCTCATTAGAGAGGGAGAGAGGCTTGGACTTCAGTAGTTTGGATATGAAAGGGCATTTAATCACGGATTAAAGATGTTTGGATATAAATCTCAGTTGTGTTGAAATAATTTATGCTGCTGAACAACAACAGAAAGACCAGTTCAATGTGTAGTAGAAGATGTAATGCTTCATTTTCTAATGAAGCATTTCTCAAACTTAAGAAAAGAACAAACCTTTTGTAAAGAAAGAAACTTCTTATGGATTCTCAAGTGTTACATTTTATAAAGGTATTGCTGAAATGTATAGAAATACAAACCTAGGTTAAAAGTCCTTATCTTGATAGTCCTTATATATTCATAAAACTAAAACATTTCAAAGTTAATATAGACAAAATAATAATGGTGTTCTAATTAACAATAGCAATTTAATATTAACAGTTACATTATTTGGTAAAACTAAATGGCAAAAATGTGAGTTAAATGTAGAAAGCGCCCAGCTCAGATCTAGCTCTACATTTATTTCTATTCTAGAATTTTTACATCTAAGAGCTATGTAGTGAGTACTCAATAGTACAAGTATACTATAAACAATTGCAAACCCCAAGCCTTTATTTTCTAGTTCAGAATAAGCAGATTTCACGTTTAATGGAAAAAAAAAAAAAAAGTTCTACCAGTGAGTAAACCTCAAATGCCAATTTTGATGACCTACCCAGTTGACAACCATAGAAAGTTGCCTTGTGTACTCAAACATGAGGCCACATTTGTGGAATTTTTGAAACCTGGATTTCCTGGAAATGTAATATGACTTCCAAAGATGTGAAGCAAAAACAGAACAATTTTCACTGTGCATTTCCTCCTTGCTTCCTGCAAACTGGGATGAACAAAGAAGCAGTCTGGAATATATGTAATTGCTCACTATGTATGTGAATAGGCTATTCCCAGCTCAGGGCTGGTGTGGCATGCCTCCATCATCATGGGCTTGTGTGAGCTCAATTCTTTCACCTTGCTATTCTCTTTTTCCACTGCACAATCTTCATTCAAACCGTGCACCATGTTATTGTCCTCTGTTGGTGTAGATATGAACAGAAAACTTATGTATGCAAGCATTGCAATTATGTAGCAGTATTTCCTAATCACACATTCACCCAGGTGATTAAGTACAGACTTGACTTGTTTCAGATTATCATCAAAATGTCTACAGCCATATCACCCTGGCATCAATCTTATCAGATCTCAGAAGCTAAGCAGGGTTGGGCCTTGTTTTTCCTTGGATGGGAGATCCCAAGGAATCTCTAAGCTGTAGGCTTGAGAGAAGGACCCAGCAGCCCACTCCTGAAACAATCAACCATCAAAAACCCTATGAATAATAAAGAAGCATTAACAATAGGGCCAGGCATGGCACAGTGTCAAGGAGTGTTCTGTTTTGTTATACATATGTTCACTATGAGTTGGACATGACTGGATGGGGCCTAACAACAATAACATCAAAATGAACCCCCACCCAATACATTTCTGAGGAGAATGTAGAGAATCTCAGGGATACATCTCTGGAACTAGATTGAGACCCAGTATTCTACAGCTTCTCCACCTTGGATGTAAGACCACGAAAAAAGGGCTCTCAAGCTTTGCCACCACATGCTCTGGGAGAGCTCTATTTCTTCTCATAGTCCCTGAGGATTCCGGAAGCCCCAAATGTCTCTCCTAAATGAACAAATTCTTATGGCCACCTCGTGGTGTTAGCCAGTTATTTTGCTTTTGCTACAGCTACACCTCTGGTCATTGCTGAGAAAGGAAAGCATCAGTTCTGCCCCTTGGTGTCCATTGAGTTCGTCACTTGGGTTGCTTCTGCTGAGCATGGGCACCTCTGCTCTCATCTACCATCACGGCAATGTCGGAACTGCATCCTGAGGGCTGAGCCCAGGGCACATGGTGGTGGGAGCTGCAGGGTTCTCTACAAGGGCCACAATCATAGCTGTTGATAGCTAGGCTTCTTTATGTCCCACAGGAGTTCATGGAGAAACACATTGTCCAATGGGTAGGACGCAGGCTGGAGACTTCTTGTTGTTGTTAGTTGCCATCAAGTCAGTGTCCAACCCAGCGACCCTACATACAACAGACGAAACACTATTGTCAGTGCTTCTCTGCTATTCATAGGGTTTTGAATGGCTGATTGGTTTTTGGCAGTGGATTACCAGGTCCTTCTCCCAAGCCTACAGCACCTGGTGTTCCCAGGTGGTCTCGCATCCAAGTACTAACCAGGCCCGATGCTGTTTAGCTTCTGAGATCTGACAGGATTGTTTGCCACAGTGATACAGCTGCAGGCCTAGGCTGGAGACTATGCCAGATTAAATCTTAATTTCAAATTGCTGCTCCCTTTGAACAAACCTCTACTGTTCTCAAACAAACAACTTTTTCACTTTTAGGCCTTTCTCTTCTTGGAAGTTACATTCACTCTTATATAAAAATAGTCCTGGGATGTTGGAGCTCCCATACACTTGATGTACCCAAACAGGTCTGAATGCACAGGGGACCCCCACAGAGGCACACGCTAGTGTATTAACTACTTTTAATTGTATTTTCTTATTTCCTGTATTCTTCATGCTCTGGCTGACATGGGAGAGTACCTTCCCAGGGTTAGCTGATTCCAGGTGATAGCAAATATTCACCTGGGAGTATGCCTTGGGTATACAAAACAATCAGTCCTGAGTCCCTACCTCTATCTGGATTTTCCACTGCAGGAGGCAATATTTCCCTGCCTTAACCATCCAAGGGCCAGGCACCAGACAACTAGGAGCCACCCTTATAGCCCAAAGCCTGTAGAAGTTATTCAAAGTAGCCCATTGGAAACCTGGTCAGCTTCTTACCTGGCTTCATTCATTCCTTGCCACATAAAGCACAGCAAAGCTCTTGCTCACACTTTCCTCTTGTCCCTTCTGTCTCCTGACCAATGCCAGAGCTCCCTGCTGGGTCCCTCTGTGGTGTGGTACACCTCTCCTCTTGGGAACTATAAGTAACAAATTCCTTTTATAATGGCAGTTGCCTCTTGGTCTGTTGGCCTGACCATACTTGAAAAACACCAAAATCCTAGGTGTATTAGAAAACACCTAGGAATCCACTCTGGTTGGACAGGAGGATGATGAGCTTTTGAGAACAAGAGCTTGGTTTTAGTTGTTGTTAAATTTCTAAAGCCTAGCTAGCATAGTAGTTGAAATTGTTGTAAGCCTCAACAGTGCTACAAAGGTTAATGGGATGAGTCCCAAGATATCTACAGCTTTGGAACTGCTGAACTAAAGAGAGCACAATAGATACATAGCTGAGTTCACAGCCTAACACAGAAATGAAGACTCTCCCTTGTTAGTTTAGAGGGATAGGTGTATAAGATGTGTGGCTATCTTTTCAAACATCTACAGAAACAAAAATCACTTCCTCCCCTGAAAGGAGCAAAAGAGATTAGAATCCATGTTGTTGTTGTTACGTGTCATCGAGCCATGTCTGACTCATAGCAACCCTTATAAGGTTTGCAAGGGCTGATTGTTTCGAGATTGACTCGGGAGTGGATTGCCACATCCTTCCCCCATTTTTGCAGTGCTGGGAATAGAACTCAGGACCTCAGAGACTGCAGAGTAGTGCTCTACCAACTGAGCTAAATCCCAGCCCGGTGTTAGAATCCATAAGAAATAAGTAATGGAGTTTTGGTAGATGACCTGATGAATCAGATATCTTATTAAGTTCTATCTTCCCTAACAATATTGTCCCTGATGGAACTGTGGTGCTTTACAATATGTCCTCAAATACTTTGACACTCCTCATATCAAAAGGTGATGTCTGTGTCTCCTCAGCATGCATTTTTCTGTTTCTTTTTATGGCTTATAAACTTTGGATGCTAGACATTGTAACTTTATCTTGTTTGGCACTGGATATTTTTGTATTCCCAAAATTGTCTTAGATTTTGTTCTGGGTTACAGTCAAGTGGTTTGAAAGCAGTTTGAGCAGTTTTAAGCAGATCTTGCTTAGAAATTTGTTAGTAGGACAAGAGCAACATGTGGTCTAGAGATAACTGTTCCTCACTATGGAAGTAAGACCTTTCTAAATAACCTACCCAGAACCCTGTGTGTTATGGAGTTTTCTGGTGTGGTTGGTACAAACAGGCAGAGCTCCTGGCCTGCTGTGTGTGTGAGCCCTGCTCCTTCTAGTCCTTTCAGAGAGCTCCTCTCCAGCTAGCTTTGAGTGGTCTCTTCCTGCATACTTACTGACCAACACCCTACTGGGTGGAGAGGGACTCTCAGCAGATCTCCATGCTTGTCTCTCTGGGTACCTCTCCCCTCTCCAGTATTCTACCCTTGAGCCTTCCAGACTCCCAACTGTGTCTCCTCAACTCAAGGGGGGTCTGCTGGGCTCTTTTTTCTGGGTTCCCATTGTGTCATACTAGATCATCCAGGGTGGTCCAGATCTTCAATATCTGGTGACAATTTCACCTCCAAGAGGGTTGGATCCCCTTTAAGCAAATGACAACCGGAATGAAGTAAAGATAGGTTAAGAATGAATTGTGTGTGTGATGCACACAAAAGCAAAACAAGAAAAAGAAAAAAAAAGGAATATGTAAAAAATAGGTAAAAATAGGTAGAAGGAAATTACTCAAGCACAGAAAGGAGTGCCAGTAATGAGCCAAACATGTGTCTGTGGAAGACATCATCCAACTGGTCTGGGAGACTAGTCCATTCAAGCAGCACATGAACAGGTCTAGAGTGCAGTCAACCTGCCAACAATGACATCAAAGGACTTCTCACTCAGACAAAGCCTGTGGCAGCTAAGGCCTTTTCATGGTGAATCTGTGCAGAGTTGGGGCCACAACAAGATGTATCTCAAATGGCACTCTGAAGGAATGGGTATTTGTAGTCCTAGAAGATGTATTGTTTCATTTTCCAGATGAAAATTTGGAGGGAAAAGTCCCAGATACCAATTATCTCACACTGGCACACATTTGCTGATATGGTTGTTACTCAGCCAGTTGTCAAAGGTGAAGGTCAGCCAGTCACCTGCCTCAGTTATACCTTGTGTTACAAGGGAAGGCTTAATACAGAGTTAGTACTGTCAAAGTATAGTCCCATGAATCATAATTAAAATACCAATTTACTTAGATTCAAAAGAATCATAACATAGCAAAATGCACATCACAACACACTCCCTGTGCTGTTGCCAGTAAACTCTTTCTAGGTACTTTCTGTAAGGCTCATCTTAATTGTTTCCCATTTCTTAGGGGTCACTGTCCTTCATATGTCCTTCATATTATCTTATGTTCAATGTCTTGAAAAATCTGATTGTATCTAATTTGCCAGATTTGTTGTTGTTGTTGTTATTTTGGGTAGATAATTTCACTCCTAATTACTCCATCTTGGCTAGAAGTATAATTTTCAAAACTGTTTTAAGAAGTAGTTATACCAATCTACATTCTCAACCACACTATACTGGTTTAGCATCCTCACCAACCTTTGGTTTCCTCAAACTTTCTAATTTCATTTAGGGTCAAAACTAGTTCTCATGAGAGTTTTAATGTGCTTTTCCCCCAAGATTGATTTAAACTCAAAAGAGGAAAGATAATATTTAACGTAAAGGAACGAATCGCTAATTATGGAATTTCAGAAGTAGGTTAATAGATGAGGGTTATACCATGATCAAGAGAATTTAGCCAAATACTCTGCTGTTAGAGTATTTTTTATTTGTTTGCTTTAAGTATAGCCAAGTTGTTAACTCATTAAAACTAATGGTTCTGTGAAGTGGAAGTCAAGTTTAATGCCTAGTGTAAGTCATAGAATCTCACATGCATTTAATTTCCTGAATGGAGAGTACTCTCGAGATTCTTGACTAAAATTTTCTACTTCAAGTCCAGAGGAAGACAAAAGATTAAGTGTATACTCACAAAGGATGTCCTGGGTCATAGGCACAGCATCAGCTGGCCACGAGGTTCATTTTGTGAAGCCCCTTCCCTCTCTGGGGATTGTGTTGCCACAGTTAAAATATTTTAATTGTTTCTTTAAAAATGGCCACATTCTCCAGAGAAAAGAAAAACTTTCACTCAGCTCTCACGAAGGGGTCTAACACCCTAAAATCATGGAATTCTCTATGTGATTTCTTCTGGGTAAACAAGGTCCTTATTTTGCCTTAAGAAAGGTTGTTTGGTATTACTCATAATGGGCTGTTCTATCCTCCTCCTTTCATCATGGTTTGGAGAGAGAAGTAGTGAAATTTTTCAGCTCCTTCTCTACACTTGGCCTTCATTGATCAAACTGCACAAACACCAAACACTGTGCATGAGCACTTAGTTTTTAAAAAATGCAAAGATTGGGTAGTGAATATACTCATTAAACTACAAAAATTCTCTATAATCTTCTTTGTATTTAGTTTTTTTTAGTATTTCTACATCCATAGTTCTCATTCTGAAATAACATTTGTTTTGTGGCTGCTGGTGGATTTGATGAAATGGTCCCAAATCTGCATTCCATAATTCTTTATGACACACCAAAATAGCATTCCTATTCACGCTAGGATACCCCAGTGTTGGCAATCAATCTGGCCAACTAGCAAAGGGCTAACAGAAAGTAGTTAATTCCTTAGCTGGAATACACTCTTTAGAGTTTCAAAATTGCTTCCTCTAAAGAAAAAAACAAAGCTGCTTTATGCTACCCTTTTTCCTGGTCTAATTCAAAGGGTGAGCTTCAGGAGAATCACAGCCTTGTTTCTGGAAATAACATGGTCTCAAGATCTTGTGTATATGACTTCCAGGGGCTCACTGGTGAAAATTAAGGACATGTTTTCCATCAAAGAACTTTATTTTGGAGGCTCCAAAACTCAAACTGCCAACATATCTTTCACGTAATAAAATGAATTTGAAGTTTTTCAGATTTTTTTTGAATAACAGAAATTTACCTTCACCCGTACCACTATGGTGTCCGATCTCGGAAGCTAAGCAGGGTTGGACCTGGTTAGTACTTGGATGGGAGACCATCTGGGTACACCAAGTGCCGTAGACTTGGGAGAAGGACTTGGAAACCCACTCCCAACCCCCCCTAAAAAAACAATTAGTCATTGACAACCCTATGAATAACAGAGAAGCACAATAATGTTTCATCTATTGTATACAGTGTCACTATGAGTTGGACACCAACTCAAAGGCACCTAACAACAACAATAGAAATTTATACTTTTTATGCACTTATAGAGAAATATTTGCAGCAGAGAGAGGTGGTTCAAATTTGGTAAGTGTTAGTTTTGTCTCCAGCTCACTACTAATTAAACTTGAGGAGGACAAGAGAGGTCCCAGGGTGGGGGGGCCGGGGTTTAAAACTACTATTAGGTTCTATTCCATATCAAACTTGCCCCTGAGAAATCTTCCCAAATCCAAAACCAGGAAAGATCTTAAAAACCAGTCCTCTCATGGTGGCATTTCCTTTCTGCATGAGATTTTGACATATTCCAAATGTGGTTGCAGAATGCTCTGTTAGAATGAGAACACTTGGAATCTAATAGAAACAACATTCTTGTCAAATGGATTTAGATGCTCTCCTGTCACTGCCTGCCTCAAGCAACTAGGAGGAAATTTTGAGACCATCCTAATGGCTCTTCTGTTCCCCCACATTCAATCACTGAAGTCCGTAGATACCTTTTGTGTGTCCCTACTGTGAGATGCTGCTGATTGCTTTGGGCTCTTTCATCACTTGTGTGAATGGAGGCCCCAAGTGGGTCTCCCTGCTTCCATTCCCAGTTCCATTTCCAGCTCCATTCCCAACTCCACAGAGATAGAGATTGACCTTCAGAAATACAAACAGTGTGGGGTCTCTTCTGTGCTCACAGTACCTCCCCACCCTCATCCAGCTTGACTCTCAGGTGGCCTCCATGGGATCCCTAGGAACTGAGAAGACTGAACCCCAGAGTTTCCTCCTTCTGCTCTCCATCCATTTATTTGACATTTTGGAGCTTCTGTGGAAGATTTTGTTGAAAAGGAATCATTTTGATTTAAAAAAATTAGTTATATCTACAAACTGTCAGCCACAAGATAAAAACCTCATTTTTTACCATGCATAGAAGACCCTCCATGAGCCAGGGGCCATGACACACACATTTAATCCAGTGACTTGGGAGGCAGAGGCAGGAGGATCCCAAGTACGAGGCTGGAGGCAACCTGCAACTTAGTGAGACTCTCTCTGAAAATAAAAAGTAAAAACTGGTCTAGGGGTACAGCACAGTGATAGAGCACAAGGCCCTGGGTTCAACCCCTAAGCACTGCAAAGAAGAAAAAAAGAAGAAGAAGAAAGCAACAAAGAAGGAAACATATAAGAAAGAAAAAGAAAGAAAAGAAAGAAAAGAGAAAAGAAAAGAAAAGTAAAGAAAAGTAAAGAAAAGAAAAGAAAAGAAAAAGGAAGGAAAACAAGGCCCTTCATGGACAGCTCCATCCTACCCAGGAGTTTTATCTCCTGCCATTTCTCCTGGCAAACTTTGCTCCAAGGACTCAGCACCTCTGGGCAAGCCTCTGATATACCAGAGTCCCCATGGTGAGGACTACCTGACCTTCTGCCAAACTTAAAGACACAGCTCATTCAGCACTTCCTCAATGAACCTTCCACAACTAACCCAATGAATTCTTCCCATCTTGTGTTCCCCTAGAATCATAAGGCTGCTTTCTTCATTGCAATATTTTACACTGTATTGTAATTTTATCTTTCTTCCTGAGACCATGTCTTGTTAATCTTTGTAGTGCTGGCATTGGGCACAGCTTTCTTGATACATGGTGGACATTCCCAAACTAATGAACAGTTCATATTTTGTATCACCAAACCTTTTCCCCAATGCTTTTATTAATGACTGCTTATAAGACCTTCTAAATTCAACCTTTAAAAACAGGTAATCAGGGTTGAGGATGTAGTTCAATGGTAGAATGCTTGCCTAGCATGTGCAAGGCCCTGGTTTCAAGCCCTAACACCATAAAAAAAATCAAACAATAAAAAAACCCACTTGTGATCTATTTGGGGGGAAAAACTTAGAAAAGAGAGAACAATCTAGGCATGACACAAAGAAACTGGGAGCCATATCATCTACACTAACAGTTTGGAACTTGGCAAAGATCTACTCACACACATTTGGAAACTTCCAGAAGCTTGTAAGTACCAGAGTAAACAGGTTTTGGAGGCTGAGGCTAACTTCTTTTCCTTTATTTTTATGTACAGATAAGCCTCCCTAATTCAGACTAAGGGGTAAGGCAATTGTTTGAATTAATAAAGCTCTGTATTGTAGAATGTTTTTAATGTAATTGCTTTTTTAACACTTTAGATTTAGTTATAAAAGTATATGATTATTTAAAATGTACACATTTGTCATATGCAAATTAAATTGGTAATCACTTAAGTGTTTAGTCTCTCAGGTAAACTGAATATCTACTATGTGTGTTAATTCTAAAACAAGCATTATTTTTCAAAGGTAGGCCAAAGGTAAACTTTTATTTCAGAGGATCACAATTCTAAACTTGAATCATAGAAATTAATAAGATTTAAACATAATTGACATATTTTAGTAAATACGCATTAGTGCATCTTACTCCTGAGACTAGAATGAAGAACTGGGCTAAGAAACAGCCATTCTGTACTCACTTCATGTTTCCAAATTATTTTCATGGTGAATTTAGCCAGTTTTCCATAGCTTGCAAAACTCCAGGCTGGTTTCAGTCTCTTACTTCCTTCTTTGGCAAGACTGTAGCAAATCTTCTCAAGAGATGTGTTCTCACTTAGAGGGAAAGGAAATACCCGATCCAGGCCATTTTACGTGCACCAGATGCCAAACACCAAACAAAAGCAGCTCAGCTTTTCAAAAGACTTGATATCTTAACTGTAGCCACTTGAGTAAAGACTTGGTCCCCAGAATGGCCAAGTTAAATAAGGCAGCCTTAGAGCTAAAATGATCTCCACATCTAGCATTCATAAATCTGCATGAAGAAGTTCTGAATCAAAGAAAATAAATTAAAAATGTGTAATACTGGTTCTCATCCAGTGGGTCTGTGTGCTTTGGAAAAGAAACATGTGGCTCATTGTTGCTATGAAAACCTTTTTTTTTTTTTTTCCCCAGTGCAGGTTGAGTTTGGGACTGCTTATGGAGATAGAGCCAAGAAAACTCTGGGATTCTAGAAGACGCTCCTTCAGGAGACAATCTCTTTGGAATTTTTGCCTCTAAGTAAAGAAAGAAGGGAAGAGGGCTCACATAGATGCCGGGAGCCATCACAACATTAGAGTGGCTTTTAAGAGGGAAGTGCAGGGAGCCCACCGGCTCTTCTATCATTAGACACTCATTGTAGGCACAGAGCTACAGACCTGTAAAGAATGAAACATGTCTTGTAGATCCAACAGGTTGGTGGAATTTCTGGTGCCAGTAGAGGAAGATTATGGCCACTAAGGTCTGGTTAGTGAGATGAATTTGTATTTGGGGAGGGAAAACAGGGTTAGTTTTCTAGTAATTAAGTTTGCTGAACCTGCAGCTTATAGCCCTGTGGTTTCTGATCCCATCAGATATCAGAAACTAAGCAGAGTCAGACCTGGTTAGTGCTTGGGTGGGAGACCACCTGGGAATACTGGGTGCTGTAGGTTTGGGAGAAGGACCTGGAAACCCACTCCTGAAACAATTAGCCATTGGAAACCCTATTAAGAGCAGAGAAGCACTGTAATAGAACAGGACATGGCACAGTGCTACAAAGTGTTTTGTTCTATTATACATAGGATTGCTATGAGTCAGACCCAACTAGGCAGCACCTAACAACAGCAACAAGTTTGCTGGATATAGTAAATGACTTTTGGCTGTAGCTGAAAATAGTCCTCTTATCTGAGCACTATCTCCAGACAACAGTAGAACCTCCCAGTACACAACTCCATAGGGTACAGTGCATACACAATACAGTATGAGTAGTGCCATTGGAGGTGGGCAATGAAGAATCCCTGCTCAACAGTCTAGCCTGGCACATATAACCCTACTACTTGGCTGCAGTTGACTGCACTGGGGGTGAACCCTTGACCGTACTGAGCCACTCAGAGCAATCAGATTCTCTCTCAAGAATTTAAAATCAAGATTGAAAAATGTCTAATAATCTTGGTTGTTGCCTTATATGAAGAGAAGATAAACATTAATCCTCTGAAGTTGTTGTTGTTAGGTGCTGTTGAGTCAGTATCCAACTCATAGAGACCCTACATACAACAGGTAAGAAACTATTGTCAGTTCTTCTCTGCTATTCATAGGATTTTCAATGGTGGATTGATTTTTGGGAGTGGGTTGCCAGGTCCTTCTCCCAATACTCTGATGTAGGATGTGTTTATGTGTTCAGCACTGGTTAAGAAGGAGGGAATCTTCTGCCTGATGCTGTGTATTCTTCAGAGGAAAAAGAATATAAGCAATAAGCAGAAAGAAGTAGCAGTAAGAGATAGAGAAGAGGCCCTACTGCAGCTAGTGACAACCTTTCTCCTCCTGGAGGAAGACTTCTCCAGAGGTCCAGCTACATTTCTGTTCTTTGGTTCCATGAGACAGCTCAATCTTTAAAACAAAATGTGTTATGAAAACTCACTTAAGTTAGTTGTGGTTATTGACAACCAACTGGGCTGGGGTATAGCTCAGTTGGTTGAGTACTACTCTGCACTCTTTAAGATCCTGGGTTCAACCCCTCCCACAGCAAATATGGGAGAAGGACCTGGCAACCCACTCCCAAAACAATTAACTATTGAAAATTTTATACATAGCAGAGAAGCACTGACATAGTGTTGAGCATCACCCAGTGCCAGGAAGTCTTTCATTCTGTTGTACATAGGGTCACTATGAGTCGGACCCAACTCTATGGCACCTAACAACAACAACAACACTGACAACCTAAGAAGAGTCCTAACAAAGATACTAAATAAAATAGCCACTTATGGCAAAATTGGCCATTGATGCTGGGAGAGTATGCACACCTTTTTAACTCATGCAAGGCCCACATTGACCTTTATGTAAACAGTCCAGGTTTTATATTATTGATTCATTTTTTAAGGCCATCTAAGAACAGGCAGAATAACTATATATTCTAGCCTCATAGTTAATATTTCTTTCCATGGTAAAGTTGTTTAAATTCAACCTATGTCCTCCAGGCTGCAATTTCAGCCTCCTTTATGCTTCTTATCTAAGTATATTTGGAGAATAAATGGCAACCAACCACTCTCTGTATTTTAAATGCTAGACATGGAAAGAGGCAGAAATTTTGAGCTTACTTGGTACAACCCTCTAATTTGATGAATGAGGAGTCTGACAACCACAGAGGCTTATGTGATTTGCTCCCAGGGTCACATGTCTAATTGTGGTAGATCAGGGAATAGAACCCAGATTACAAACTGCCCCAAAGCCAAGTTTCATCTTGGAGAAATGCTAAAAGCAAAGCCAGTCATTTTTATGGTCATTAATTTTAACTTCTCAGTTATATGATCTGGATAGTTTCTAACTCTGGGACACTTTTATGGGTTAACTCTTGGCAAATAATTAAGTGGTTTCCCTGTTTAATTACTAGCTCAATAGTATACAGTAAAATTACTAGGCCTGTAAGAGAATATTGACAATTTTGTATATGTTAGAGTAAAAGGAATCTTCTGAATTTTGAGTTTATAGATCTCATCAACAGAATATGGAGTCAAGATGTCAGCCTGATTTCAGAAAAGTATATGCCACATGAAGTTAAACTTATTCTAAACCAAAAAGAAATAAAAAGGTAAAAAAAGAAATAAAAATCATATCTACTTAACTATGTGTTAATGGTGTGTTTGTGAGTCATGACCAAGTCAATTTTCAGATTGAATTATAGGTGGAAATGGCTCTTATTATTACCATTTAATATGACGTAAATTTCAGATACACACATGTGTGGTGGTCTAATCCTGCTAAGTCTATAGTGCTTCTCTAACATTACATTACTCAAAGAAAATGACAAATGCTGGACAGCTAAATGCATTATTCTCTTAAATAAATAGATTGGGTCATGTGGACCCAATTAAAATTTGCTTCCTTTTAAATCAATGTGGGTTATTATGGTTAAGATCCTTTTATCAAAGAAAATAAAAGAAGTAAAAATATTTAATATCATTTATGATACTAGGTTCAAAGGAAAACAGAAGAAGTGGAATTGTTAGCAGTGGTGTGTGTGTGTGTGTGTGTGTGTGTGTGTGTGTGTGTGCGTGTGTGTGAAGTTGGACATTAAGTGGATGAGGCCCTCCCTTAACAGATAAGTGCTTCAGGTGGTTTAGTCATGGCTCTGATTGAATAGGAAAAAGGAACTTTACAGCATGAATAGAAACAAAACTAAAAATACTCTAGGTAATGGCCAGCATGGTGCAAAAGAAAGAAGTTCTATGAATTATAGAATTCACATGCTGGAAAAAAAAATTGTCCTTTAGGAAAGTCATTTGATAAATAAGAAAGTTTTACCCCCAAAATACAGGTAGAACACTCTATAGGACAGAGTAATCTCATGTATAGCTTATGCCAGGGTTTATGCTAGGTTTTAATCTTCAACCAGACCTTTCTCAACTTGAGATTTACTTTCCAAATTGGTAATAGGAAATGAATACAAATCAAAACTACACAAACCATTCTTTGAGTATCTTTTCTCAATAAGAAAATTCTGAGAAATAGTCCTCAGGGATGCCACAGTAGTGAGTGTCCAGTATCAAGTTAGAGCACCCTAAAATACACTGCTAAACTCCAGCCTTCCTTTCTTTCCAGGGTGGTGGCCCTATGTAAAGTCGTTGGCTCTTGTACAGGCTCCAGCCAACCTGTACTACTTGTATCTCAGAGAACAAGCCATACTCTGTGTTAACCTCCATTCCTTCTGTCTTCCCTTCCTTTTACTCCCACCCCCAAACATTCCCATCCCATACACATACACACATGTGCACACACATACACATGGACCATTTATCCTTCAGATCTCCTCTCAGAGAGTACCATTTCTCAGGATCCTCCTAAGAGCCTTCAAGCCTGGGTTTGGAGCCCCTCTTATATTTGCCTGCACTAGTCCTAGTATATTGGTCAGCTCATGCTGTACATACAAACAGCCATAAAATCTTAGTGGGATACAATAAACTTGTCCATCTGCAGATAGCTGGAACAACCCTTGCTCCACTCAGGGTGACGCATATGCTCAAGGATTTAAGCCCAACCCTATCGGGCCCATTTCAAGCCTCTGCCTGAAGCCCATTGGTCAAGGCAAGCCAATGGCAATCCCAGAATCAAGGTAAGGGATGTACACTCCACCCACTGTGAGGCCATGGATAGGGTGGATATAAAATAGGACTAGTCCGGGAAAAGTAAGGAATTGAGGAAAATAATTCAATCTCCTTTCCCAATATTAGCATCACCTATTACAGTATATTGTCATTGTCTATATAAAGTCTTCCTCTAGACAATTACCTTTTAAAAGTTGTTTTTAAATTTTTATTTTTTAACTGATATAAAACTATTACCTTCTTAAAAGCAGAGGCTGTGTTTTGTCTTTGTGTTTTCCATCAGGTATGTTATATATATTTGAAAGAATTTGAATGAATGAGCAAATGAATGAATGAATTGGAGACAGGCAGTGCCATATCAGGCTCTGTCTCTTGTCCATAATGTCTCTCAAGTGTGCCCACTGAGTATTCTTACTATAGGTACCAAAATCAGAGCAGAATCAGCCTGGATGAGACCTGATTTCTCTTGGGATGGAGAGTGAGGAAGAAGAGACCTGAATTGCAAGTCACTTGACCTACTTTGGCCCATGTCCTGAATTGCCAGCTGCAGCTTCCCCAAAAAGAGTTCCATCTAACCTGGTTCAGTCATGAGATCCCACAGTATCTCAGGCTAAAGTGGCAGGGCTCTCCAGCACGTTCTTTATAAGTATTTCAGAATCCTATCTGCTGTTCGATAATTTGATTTGGAGAAAACAGGAAATGGAATACATTTCTAAGCAAATACGTCTCTGATTACTTGCACATGCAAATTCATGAACTAAGTTTAGAAGTGTAATTAAGCATCTAGTTATTTTTGAGCCACACTCACAGGACAAATCAGATGCCCTGAGGAGGCACATGGCTGGCTTATTTTTATGTATTTGCTTGCATCCTCCACACCAGGCTCTCACTTGAAAAAAAAGGCACTGGCTCAGAGACCTCAGTAACCCAGTTATAGTCCTAGAGAACAAGGCAAGTCAAGGGCATGCCAAGTTTTGTGATTTTAAAGGATGCACTTGGTGAGAATGCTTCTCTGGATGGAGAAATGCATGACGATGACCCCAAAATTAAGAGAATAGGAAATAGGAGCAAAGCAAGCATGAGCCTCAGCAGCTATCACTCTTGTAATGAATGATTAATGGTCAGCTGCCCAAAGTCAACATTGATTTCCTATGTCGCAATTAGTTTTTTAATATACTTTCATGATCCATATGAGAACTTTAATGTCATGCAACGTTGTGCCAAATGACATGCTCAGATGCCAATTTTACACATGCAAAACAGATGAGTGGTATGGAAAGTGTGTATTTAGTGTTCCTTTGCAAGCAAATGGCATCGCCCCCTTACCTCCTAGTAACAGTGGTCAACTATTCAAAGATCCTTTTGCTTCTCCTAAATGCAATATTTGCTTAAGAGTTTCTTCACAGAACACCCACTGTCATCATGAGCAGGGATTTGTGACAGAACTTGTGAAAGAACTGTGGTGGTGCACATGCCTTTCCGTGGGTACAAAGCTCTACACGGCCCTGATTTTCTGGAGCAAACACTTGGAAAAAGACATTTGACAGGCTGCACCAGGGAACTCACAGAGTCCATGTGCTACCTGCTCTTTCACCTCTCAGCTCTACCTCTCCCACTTGATTCCTTACCCTAAGGCTCCCTTTGACTTCCCTGGGCCCTATCGAGTAAAGAAGAATTGTTTTGAGCTGCACATAGGTTATATAACATAGTTAATGCATATACACAATAAAGGACTCATGAGGAAAATAAACAATAAAAAACATATGGTGTTAAAAGATTCTGTGGGGCTGCATTACTAGTTTTCTCAGGCCCCATGTGGCCCCCAGGCTGTGGGTTGTTGTTAGGTGCTGTCGAGTTGGTCCAACTCTTTGCAACCCTATGTACAACAGAACTAAACACTCCATGGCACTGTGCCATGCCTAGTACCATGCCAGTGTTTCTATGCTATTCATAGGGGTTTCAATGGCTGATTGTTTCAAGAGTGGGCTGCCAGGTCTTCTTCCCATTTGGGGGATGCTAGGGATCGAACCCAGGGCCTTAAAGTGCAGGGTTCAGCACTCTACCAACTGAGCTAAACCCTAGCCAAGGATGTAGGTTGGACATGCCTAATCTAGAGCCTGTTCGCTGCTAAACGGGAAAAGAAGTCCTCTGTTTTTAAGGGATTGAGGATCCTGTGTTGTAGGTATGAGCTATGCTTTCTTAATACCATTCCTTGAGAACATACCACATGCCAGGGACTATGCTTACAAAGTAATATATTTACAGCTGAGGAACAGTTCTAAAACCCAACAAGCTAGATATTGTTATCTCCACTTCACAAATGAAGTGAAACAAATTTTCTAAATCCCAAGTAAACAGGAGAGCTAGAATTCAAGCACATACCTATCTGATTGCAAATCCTAGGATCTTAACCCATTGACACAAGCCTCTGTTCCTGTCCCTATGGATACCTACAGAAGCCTGTGCCAGCTCTGGTTGGAATCAAAACAATACGTGTTAGTAATGCCTTCCTCATAAGATGTTTGATTTGTTCATTGTATCTGAAAAACCAGTGAACTCAATTTGGCTGAGATATTACTTTCTGAATACTCACTTCTCCGTGAATATCAAAACTAAAATTGTAAACCCCTACTTGCTTCTGTTTTCTCCTTATGTAAAAACAATATGCCCCTGTTAAAACCCTGCATTCTTCTATCCACTGTACTTTAACAGGCAAAAATGATTACCATGAGAGCCTAAGATTATAGTCATCGTATGATAAAACACATGCAACCCCAAAACATCAAGTGGTATGTAAGCCTTTGGAGAGCTATTCCTAGTGGGTCAGAAATGACACCACAAGCAAAAAAAAAAAAAAAAAAAAACATCAAATCCATGACTTTGAAGATATGGTCTTATTTCAGACAAGAAAACTCTGTGCTCAGTTTGCAGTGAATGCTTCTTTCTGTCCATCATGGCCTAATGTCTAGCATATGAATTCCTTGTTATTATTGTTAGGTACTGTTGAGTCAGTGTCCGACTCATGGCAATGGGCAAAACACTATTGTTAGTGTTTCTTTGCTATGTATGGGGTTTTCAATGGCTGATTTTTTGTTTGTTTGTTTGGTTGGTTGGTTTTGGTTTGGGGTGTGGGTTGCCAGGTGCTTCTCCCAAGCCTACAGCACCTGGTGTTCCCAGGTGGTCTCCCATCCAAGTACTAACCAAGCCTGACCCCGCTTAGCTTCTGAGATCTGATGGGATCAGATGCCAAAATGGTATGGCTGCGGACTATGAATTCCTTGGGGTTCCCAAAATAAAGAACAGTGGGTAGGAAAATCTGGCCATATATCTCATTGATGTACCAGGAAGATTTATCAAGAGGGAAATGATGGAGACTGTTCTTCCAAAAGCCTCTGGAATCACTGAGGCTCTACCTGAGTATTTGTACCCTGTCTCTATTAGGTAAAGAATACAAGCCAATCTCCTTTTCCTAGGTGAAAGTTCCATGGTGCCAGACTTCATTTCTGGTTTTCCTTATCACTGTAGTCCTGGGTCTAGAAAACTATTACACACAACATAGGCACTCAGTAAGTATTCAATGAATGAAAAATTTATTTTGAAAATTAAGTGTTTTTTTTTTTTTTTTTTTTTTTTTTTTGAGACAGGATCTCAAGGCCCAGACTGGCCTCAAATTCACTAGATAGCCCAAGATGGCTTTGAACTCACTAGATTGCCCAGGCTGGCCTCAAGCACATTATATAGCTCAAGTGGTCCAGAACTTAAGATCCTCCTGCCTCAGGCTCTCAAATGCTGAGATTACAGGTGTGCGCCACCACATCCAGCCCATTCAGTGTTTCTTATCTGCTGTAAATGGGATGAATTATGAGAAACACCATGAGGTTTTTATTTCTGCAGTACTGGTGGGTCAAACACAGGACCTCACACATACTTTGCATGTACTCTACCATTGAGCCACACCTCCAGCCCATTTTTCACTCTTTTATCTTGAGACAGAGTCTCACTAAATTATGCAAGCTGCCTCTGGCCTCACACTTATGATCCTTCTGCCTTCGCCTCCCGAGTCACTGGGATTATAGGTGTGTGTCACCAAAATATCATGACGTATTGGTAGAATAATCACTATTATGGTTTGAATGTTTGTGATCCCTTCAAAATCCATGTTGGAACTTAATTGCCAATGCAATAAATATTACCACATGGACCTTTAGGAGGTGATTAGATCATGAGGGATCAGCCTTCATGAATACATTAATACCCTTAGAAAAAATAGCCAGACACCTTTTTTTAAATCTTCTGCCCTTCTACATGCGAACACTGTGTTAATCCTCTCCAGGGTACATAGCATTTGAGGTGCCATCTTGGAAGCAGAGAGCAGGCCCTTACTGGACATGGAACCTGCTGGCACCTTGATCTTGGACTTCCCAGCCTCCATAATTATGAGCAGTAAATTTATACTGTTGGTAAATTACCGTACTACAAAGAGACTAAGCCACTGTGACCATTTGGATCTGCCGTATCCCCCAAAGTCTCATGTGTTGAAGGTTTAGTTGCCAACTTGTGGCACTCTTGGCAGGTGAGGAAAACATTAGGAAGTGGGGCCTAGTGGAAGGAAGTTATGGCATGTGCCCTTGACAGGCATACTGGGGCCCCAGCATCTTCCTCCCTCTTCTTCCCAGCTGGTATGAGGTGAGCAGTTTTATCAAAACATGTGCTGCCCACCATAATATTTGGCTTCATCACAGGCCCAAAACGATGTGGCCCACTGACCATGGACTGAAACCTCTGAAATCATGAGCCAAAACAAATCTTTCTTCCTTTTAAGTTGTCAGGTATTTTGACACAACAACAGAAATCTGACTAATACAGACACTAACCAAGCAAAACTAGTTTTTATGACCTCTTTTCCTCTATGCTAACAACCCCCATCACAGCAAAATCAGGAGAATTAATATCAAAGAAGCCATTAAATCAGAAATATTTCAGTTACACAAGTATCCCAAGAACACAAACCTAGACAGGTTGTCCTGGCTGCCCCCTGTGCAGGAGTGGGTCAGGTGCACCATCCTTAGAAAATGCTATTTTGTAAGGAGGTGGTAGGTGCAAAGACAGAAGAGTCCTGTGTATGACTCCCCAAACTTCCTGAACTTGAACCTAAAGAAGCATTGGTATGGGGAGCAGAGGCTGGGGAAGGGGGGCAGCGGGAGAGGAAATAGAGTAGAAGGGAAAAGAGGGGAGGGAAATCTCAAAATATATGATGCAACTATATGAATACATAGGAAACATGGTTTTGTAAAAATATGTAAGTCAGTGAATATGTAAGCAAAAATGATATACTAGTTGCACAATGGATATAGAAAAAGTCTTACTACTCTGTACCCCACCAAAATTTATAAATAAAGAAGAAAAATATTTTTAAAAGGAAGCATTGGTGTTTAAGGTATAAATTAATAGATGTCACCATTTTACCCCTTTCCTGAGCTCAGAACAAACAGATATAAACACCGGAATAAGATTGGAAACACCAAAATACCAGCATTCCCAGTGATAAGGCTGTTTGGAGAATATGATTTTGGCACAGCACATGAGCTGGGTAAGTGAGTCAATCCCCATGAATTAGGCAGTCATAGATATACTGGGTTGCAGGCTACCCTAGACATCTGCCACTCCACCCTAGGGCCAGAGTCTTCCCTGCTCTGTTTACTGTATGGCTAAGAAAGCAAGCAGAAGGCTTTCTTTCTGCAGGAAGGCAGCTCAGAAACAAGATAACTCAAAAGCTGCAGGGTCACACATGCCCCAACTCCTCTATGCCCTGGATGTGAGGAGGGGACAGACTATTTCTCAAATGGGAACCTCTCAACACGGAAACATAACGTGTGGGCGATATGAGGACACATATACCCCCTTTGGAAACTCTCTTTTACAGGCACCTTACAATTATAGAATTGGCTGATGGTGCCCAAATAACATATTATTCCTGAAAAGCCCTGTAAAAGCTGTTTAATTTACAAATTATTTCAGTGAATATCTCATGAATGCCTACAATGTACAAGATCCCGTAGTCTTCCCTGGGGTAACCTATAAGTTCACACCAATCAGATGAACCTGTTGATAACATGATGGGATGGCTTGTGGAGCAGAGCTCTCCTTTAAACCATCCCAGTGGCGGCTTTGGACAGACTGCATCCCAGGAAGACTCTTTTAACTTCCTGGCTGGTGGGTCACTGTCAGGTAAGAGATAGGGATGGGTAGCAAGAAGCAAATGGAAGAAAATGGAAAGAATGGCAGATAGTTTCTTTTTACTCTCTCTCCAAACTATTCATCACACGTGGACAAAGAGGACAAATGAGAAAGGGCAGAAAGTCTGGAGAGAAAAAGAAAAAAGAAAACAAAAAGACCCGAAAGGAAAATATCAATAATTCTGAGGGGAAACACATTTCTGTCTCAGTGACTAACGGCAGCCTGAGGCATTGAGATCAACCTTTATGTTAAGGCTACTGCCATCTACCTTTCTTGTTTTAGTAATTATGCTGTTATAAGGGATCACTCATCCAGTGGAGGATTGGCTCTTCCAGATTTTGACGCTTGTCGGTTTTTGTAGACTTTGGTTTTTGTTTGAAGGACATAATCCAAAGTGAGCTCTGCCTTCCCTATGGTGGCCAGCACTGCTTTGCCTCCTCTGTAGCTGGGTGTCTGGGTGACATCTGTGAGCTACTCTCGAATCTCTGTGGGACAATGTCCACAGGTCCAAAGTAACACCCTCTTCTGCAGAGGGCTCTTCTAGGGCAACCATGGTTCTGGAGTGTGTTATGATCTTCTCTGTTGGAGGCCCCTCTATTACTGAAGCAGCTACCACCACAGGCGAAGTTGTGCTGCTTTCTAACAGGAAATGAAGGAACATTTGGGCAAGGGGGTTGTAAAAGTGCAGTGAGCACCACACCCTGGAAGGGAAAGCCTTGGTACAGCAGCTGCTAGTAAGTGTTCCACTGCTTATGTAGTTTTCCATCTCTGGGCCAGGCACTGCTGCCTCCAAGTGTCATCCACCACCAGCCCAAGTCCAACCGCCTGTCTGTGTCAATACCTGCAAGAATCTGTAGGTTACCAATTGAAGAAAGCAATAGAAAGGAAGACAAGGAATGCCTTAACCTCCACTGTAGAATGACAATATACATATTATTCAGTTAAAGCTCACATGATATTTTTATAGCAAGTTATAAATCAGTAGTTGGCTCCTCATATGTGCTTCCAAATTTCCTTCACTAAAAATTGGTGAGATACAAAGAAATATCTCTATCTTGGCCTATTTTGGGGATATCCAAATTTCCCTACTCCTTTTCCAAATTTCCCCCCGTTTTTTTCTCACACTAAACTTGTATCTGTATCAGGGCTTTTAAAAATATTTATAAAACATCTTAATCTCACCTTGTGGTCTGAAGTTTGCTCAGAGTATTAGTCATGTTGGTGAGGAATTTTACTCCCTTTTCAGAATTCCAGCAAGTTTTTTAAAAATAAATTTATAATCTCAACCTAAAATTGATTTGAAAATGCCAAAACAATCTTGCAAAAGAATCAACTTGGAAGACTTATAAGAACCTAGTTCTAAAACCGAATATAATGCTAGAGTCATCATGACATTGCAGTATTGACTTAAGGACAAGTAAATAATATAACATTGATAGAAGTTGATTATCATTTATGGAGTCAATATACTTTTTAAAGACTATTTTATTACAATAGTTTTAGGTTCACATTAAAATAGGAGTTAATTTATTTTGATTAAGTGTAACAAGATAATTCAAAAAAAGGAAGACTTATTAACAAATGATGCTGGAACAATTGGATAGGCATATATGAAAAGAAAAATAAGCTTGGCTCTTATCTTGCCTCACATAGAGATTAATATAAGTCAGAACAAAATACAATCTAAAATAGTGAAGTTTCTAGTAGAAAGTATAAAATAAGTTTGCATCCTTGTGGTAAGTACATGTTTCTCAGGATACAAAAAGTGTTATCTATGAAAAACGATATTTAGCTTTCATTAAAATAAAAAATGTTCAGATAGTTTTCATTACGTACCCTATGCTGGCCTTAAACTCATGAACCTCTTGACTCACCCTCCTGAGTGCTGGGATTGCAGGCACACAGCACCATGCCTGACTTAAGATAAATTTTTTTGTGTATCAAAAGATATCATTAAAAAATAAGTATACAAGCCAAATACATGTATCTGATAGGGGATTTGTATCTAGTATATACAAAGAACCCCTTCAACTCAATGAAACTAATTTTTTAAAAAATGGGCAAAAGATGGGAGCTGTCATTTCACAAAAGAAGATAGAAGTATGGCCAAAAGACACATAAAAATGTTTTCAACATCATTAGGCATTATGGATATGCAAGTTAAAACCACAATAAGGGCTGGTGAAGTAGCTCAGTGATAGAGCACTTGCCTAGCATGAACAAGGCCTTGGGATGGAACCCCTGGCCCACCAAAATAAATAAGTAAACAAATAAATAACCAAACAAATAAAACCACATTGAGATATCATTTTGGACCTACTAAAATGGTTAAAATATAAAGTATGACAATATCAGAAGTCGAAGGACATGTGAAGGAACTGAACTCTGAAACATTGCTGGTAGGAATGGAAATGGCACAACTTAAGAACACAGTTTGTCAGATTTTTAAAACTTCTCTGTCTATTCTACAACCCAGCAATTCCAATATTTCCAAAAAAAATGAAATGTACAAAAAGACTTGTACAAGAATATTCAGAGAACCCTTATTTGTAACAGGTCAAACTGGAAGTGGCCCAAATCCTCATCAATAGGAAAATGGATAAACACTGTGCTATATTCATAAACTGGAATATTAATCAGAAATAAAAAGAAAAAATTACCATTAGTGCAACAACTTGGATGAAACTTGAGGCTTCCAGTTATGGTGAGTGAAAGAAGCTGGGGAAAACCAGCATATACTATATGCATCCACCTATAGAGACATCCAAAAATAGGCAAAATTAATCTACAGTGAATAAAACACATGAAGAGCAATTACCTCTTATTTGGTGTAGTCAATCATCGTAATGTATTTAACTTTCAAAATCACTGAACTGAATAGTTAATACTTTGGGTAGATTGTATATAAGTTATACCTCAGTTTTAGAAAGGAACTACATCTGGCAGATAGCATCTATATAACTACATAAGGTAAACTTTGTCCATCCAATGAATATTTATCAATAAGTAACCATGTGCCAAGCACCATGCTAATCTCTGGAACTACAAAGCTACATCAGACAGGATTCTAGCACTAAAGAATGCATGGATTATGCGGGTAGGAAGAGGCATGAAGAATTCCAAAATGTTGGAACAAGTGATTTAATGCAGCTACAGACCAGAGCTGTTTTGGGGAGTATAGGGCGTGAACAAGATGTCACAAAATAGGACAATGGCCTCTTGTGTGACCGTGGTGACTGGAGTATTGCTTAGGAGAGCATAGAATGTTGCCTTCTATTTTGGGTCTTTGGGACACATGGTAATGTTTTAGCAGGTGTAAGAACTCTAAATAACAGTTCCCTAGAACTCTAGGACAAAGCTTTTTTCACAGAGGGAGATTGGAGAGATTTTTTTCTTTCACATCAAGAATAAGCAAAAAGGGTCAAACACTTCCTGCGTAGTGGTAGGTTTAGAGAGAAGCAGGGCTTTCCAGCCAGAGTCCCTATGCCATGCTACAGAGCAGGCCACAAAAAAACCCTAGAGGATGTGGCTTTCTGGCCACACCCCTTGGGTCATGACAACCTTGACAAAGAATGTAGGGCCCCAAAGAAAAAAATGTTCTGGAGGCCATTTAAGAGCCTTTCAGGAAAACCACAGCCAGCAACCCGCCACTTGCCATGTGTGTGGGTGGGCTCCTGCTCCTCCCTGTCCTCCTTGGCTCCTTTGAGCTCCACTCAAACCAAGGTCTGTTTAGGATGTGGTGCAAGGCCAGATATAGTTGGCTTGCTGATGATATAGAGGTTGTGGTACCTGCCAGCAAGACTTCAGGATAGCCCTTGGGTGCCTTCCTCTGAGTGCCTTCTGGGTCTCTGTTTGAAGCCCCAGCTCCTGCAGGACTGTGATTGTGAATGGCAGTGAGTAGACCACCCAGAGAGAGGTGACTATGGGGGACACTCTGAGAGATCCTTCCCAACCACAACTGTATCAGCTTCCTGTGGCTGCTGTAACAAGTTACCACAAACAATGGTTTCAAACTACACAAATTTATTATCCTACAGTTCTGGAGGTCAACGTCTGAAATGGATCTGCAGAGTTGTGCTCCTTTTGGAGGCTTCAAAACAGAATCTGCTTGCCCTTTGCAGCTTTCCAAAGCAGCCTACAACTTTTGACTTGTGGTCCCCTTCCTCTATCTTCAAAGCCAGCACCGGTTCTACTTCCTTCTTCATCTCTCTTACAAGGATCCTTGGTTTGCACCCAACCTTGGTCAATCCCACCTAGATAATCCAGGATAATCTCTCCATCTCAAGATCCTTAACTTGATCACATCTGCAAAGCCCTTTTGTCACACAAGGTAGCATTCACAAGTTCCAAGACTTCAGATATGGACATCTTTGGCAAGGCACAGGTGCGGGACATTATTCAGCCTATCCTAACAATTCTAAGCTAATTTTACCTCAAGACAATAATAATCACTATTGAGTGCTTACTATGTGATTTATAAATGTATGCTGTTTGTTGTTATGGAGATAAAATATAGAGGGATAATTTATATAATTATATATTTAAATTCATAGATTACATATGCATCCATATATATTTTTCATTGTAGCCCTAAAAGATAATTCCATTTTACAAATGAAGAAACCAAGAACTAAGTAATTAAAACAAAACATTACATTATGATATATTATGACTGTCTGTACAACTGACAGTCAATACAGATTTTGATTGGGTTTTTTCTATTGCCTCCATTTCTGTTCCATATTTTGGTGAGAAACCCGAATGATGAATTCTTGTGTGTAATGTCTTCAACCAAATAAGTTTTTCCTCCAATGTATGTAGATGGGAGAAGCCCCAATGTGTGGCTTGGAAGAGTAGGAATGGGCCAAGTTGGACACATCTGCAGAAAGTACACAAAATTATCCACTTCCCCCAGTAAATGAACTTGTTCTTTGCTTATCCACAGCATCTTGTTTCTTTTCTTTTCTTTTCTTTTTTAACCCCCGTCAGTGGTTTTACTTTTCTTCAACATTCTCTCACCTCACTAGAAGATTTATCTCCACGGAGAACCATTCACCATTCTAAAATATTTCTTACATTTTTGAAATCCTTTTCTTCATAAACCCATCACAAACTATTTAAGCATTGGGCAGGGAAGTCTGCAAATGTTACAGTAGAGGAAACAAAATTGGGGCCTATAAAACTTAAATATGTCAAATCATGTTAAAAATAAAATGGAAATCAGTATCCCATGACACAAAAGTAAGTGAAGATTTATTTTAACAATATTGTCTGGAGAGCACCATCCTGTTTTCTTCAGCTGGTTTTATTTTTATATATTTTAATGCATGGATTAAATCAGAATAATTAAATTTTCAGAAGACAGAATTCCTTTCTCAGATACAATCCTTAAATGGCAGTTGTTGATTCTTGTTTGTGAGCGTCTGCTCATCTCCATTTTAGTTAATATTGCCCTTTTAAGCCTTTTGTTGAGGACAAGAATGAAATAAGTTCCTGATATTTATGTGCCTCTGTCATTGCCAGATCATGTGTCTGGGGAACTCTGGGTGTTATTGCACAGATATATATTTTTTTATTATTGCCTCCTCAACAAATGGCTTATGAGTATTTATTGATAAGGATGGGCATAGTAAAATCTGAAACATAAATAAATGAATGAAATTGGGAAAAACTAGGCAGTAGTGTCTACAGCCATGCCACCCTGGTATCTGATTTCATCAGATCTTGGAAGCCAAGCAGGGTCGGCCTGGTTAGTGCTTGGATGGGAGACTGCTAGGTGCTATAGGTTTGAAAGAAGGACCCACCAACCCACTCCCCAAAATAAGCAGCCATCAAGAATTTCCCAAAAGAAGCAGCCATCAAAAATGCAGAGAAGCACTCACAATAGTGCTCGGCATGAGACACTGTTGGGCAGTATTTCATCTGTTATACACAGGGTTGCTATGAGTTGGACTCAACTGGACAGCACCTACCAACTACAACAATAAGACGGTAGGGGCAGGAAGGCAATGAATCAAGTTTGGGGGACCATGTCCTGGGACAGGGTAAGCTTACCAAAGTGAGTGCCTCCAGGTTGTGAGACATAGACCTCCTCTACCAAGTTCTCCCTCTGCACACACCTCAATAGGACCTTCCTTCCCTCCACCTTCCTGGAAAGGACATATGGTAGAAGGACCATCATAGCTTTGTATTGACAGTAGAATAATACAGACCATCATGATTGAGCAGTAGGTTCTTCCAATTTTTTATTTTAATCATAGTTTAGTGTTTGAAATGGTTTTACTTATCAGAGTATGAGGTGAAAAGTGGGTATTTTTGAAAATTTTAAAGAGCGAATTTGGTAGCTTCAAGAATACCAGAGGTTGTTAATTCTCAGAATTTATTGTCTATGCTGACCTGAATCTTTTTCAATTGGTCTCCTTGCCCCCATGTTTGTACCCCACCAACTTGTTACCTATATTACAGTCAGAACTACTATTTAAAATGCGAATCTGATCCACTTGCTCTCTCTTTCTCTCCCTTTCCCTCTCCTTCTCTCCTCTCTGATATATAAGCATGCACACCCACATGCACAAATGTGCACACATGGTAACTCACAGCGCACACATCTGTTTAAAACCTTTTGATGCTTTTCAGTTTCTTACAGTTGAAAGCTAAAGTCTTTCACATGGCTAATCAGGTACATAGTATGATACGTGACCATACCTCTCTCTCTAGCCTAACTTCTCATCTTTATTCCCCTTATTTTCTATGGTCCAATCACAATGTCCTTTGGGGGTCCATGAAAGTTCTAGGTTTCCCTACACCACAGAACCATTAGGACCAGAATGACCAGAAGGGACCCTACCCTATCTCCCTAAACATGCATGCCACATGTGCACCTACACACACACACACACACACACACACACACACACACACACACACACACACACACCATTCAGCTAGTTATCTCCTCTCTCAGATGAGAATCCATCTAGGACCCCGAAACTGGAAAAGGTCTCCTGGCACAGATTTGCGTGACCTACTGGTCCATAGTTCCTAGCACACAGGCATTGTAAAAGTCTTCATAGTGTGAGGAAATTAGAAAATTGATTTATTGATTGATACAGATTACTCAAGAGCACAAGTCAAATAAGGGGCCATGATAACCAGGTGAGTGAACCAAGGTGGAGTCCCAGAGCAGAATTGTTCTTGAGGTAGCTATGCTGGAATGTTAGAGGAAGTCAAAGGGAAATTTGGATTTGGGTATGAGAAAGGGTCTATCTGGTGGCAAAAGTCACTCTATGAACCATGACTGACCCCTAAAAATATTGAAAGCAGGGGGAAGAGGAGTTTCTTGTTGTTATTAGCTTGAGAGTTTGTTTAGAAAAAGCAAAACAATCAAGGAAGAGAGAGAGAGCCAGAAGCAACCAACATGCAAGCGTTTATTTACATATTTCAAATCCTGTTCTGAAATGTTGTAAAGAACTTTTACAAAGATGCATTCAATATGGCAAAATAAAATATAGTCTCAATAAGTGATAGATATGAGGATAACAATTTACATACATGTAATCTATATCAAATATCTGCAGTCAAGGTAGAAAGCCTTTAGCCTGTACTTTAACTTGGCAAATATGGAAAATGTTTTGTTGACTCCTGAAACAACTATCTATGGATTTTCCAGAAATCCTTATTAATAGATATCATGTATGTGAAATTATATGTATCTATGTTTGTATGGATTTAAAAACTATAGAATAGAAGCAGAAGAATACACAAATACAACTCTAGTTACTCCTGAAGAGAAAGAAAGATAGGGGAAAAGGTATAAAAGAGGCTTTATTTTTTTTATATGCACCTTATTGCAATTAGCTTACGTTCATTTTTAACTTGGTTATTAAGAATAAATAATACAAGTGAAGCCGCTACAAAGAAATCAACATGGTCACCTTAGATATTGACAGATATTTTATTAGCATACGTATGTTCACTGAGATCACACAGTAATAACAGAAACTTCCAAGTGTTCGGAATGTTCATTTTATCATAGACAATTATCATATAGCAGCCCCCAACAGCCTTCTGAAGCAGACAGGGCCAGGCAAGAGGAATCACATGTTACCATCCCTCATTGAAAAATGAGCACACAGGCAGGGAGCAGCTGGGTAATCCGCCAGCTGGAGCTAGAGAACAGCAGGGTTTACAAAGGATCTCAGACCTTCCTGTCTTTTTCCCTATGTGTGCCGTATCTTATCCTTTGTTCACAGTAGCATTTTGAAACTGAAATAAGAAGAAATCTTTTTGCTGCTGCACTTGACTTCATAAAACTGCTTTGCCATAACCTGTGCTATAACTCCTGAATTATGCTACATACATGGCTTGAGGGTTTCTTGTTATTGCAGAAGAGGAAAATTTACTACTTTCATTTAAAGCCCTAGCACTCTCTAAAGAAAAGTTATAGTAGCCAAATATCTTTATGATACTCACCCTCAGAAATAATGTTCAGGGAACACAATAGTGCTCAGGATAAGACATTTCTTGATTGAAACACACAATGTGATAAAGCCTATTTCCTCCTTCAAGACTTTTGGACATTTTTCTTAAAAACAGATGCTCGCCTAGGTGCCTGCATTCCAAATACCTAACTGGGGCCTTAGTAAAGGCACTGTATACAGCCTTTCTCCTCTTTCATGGTAGTTCGCAAACACGGCTGTGATAGGTCCCCCTGTTCCTATACAGGCACGAAACTGCTTCCATCAAGAGGCAGAGACTATCTTCCCTCCCCTGGAGCTGCCTTGGCTTTGTGACTTGTTTTGGTCCAAAGAATGTGATGAAAGTGACACCTTGCCAGTTCAAAACTTTTGCTTCCCAAGAGCTGAGAGCTCTGCTCTTTCTCTCTTTGTTTCAGCAACCATTTGAGAGGCTGAGGCTGGAGCACTGAATGATGTGCGGCCTCAACCCAGGGCCATGGGGACTAGAGGCCCCTCTGGATGAAGTGCCCACCTGAGCTGAACTATGTGAGGGACCCCATCGCACACCATATGTAACAAATTGTTGTTGTTGTTGTTAGGTGCCCTCAAGTCGGTATCCAACTCATAGTGACCCTCATAGGGTTTTCAACGGCTATTTCAGGATTGCGTTGGGAGTGGGTTGCCAGGTCCTTCTCCCATTTTTGCGGTGCTGTGAATTGAACTTGGGACCTCAGAGACTGCAGCGCAGCACTCTACCAACTGAGCTAAATCCCAGCCCATATAACAAATACAATGAGCCAAATACCCAGTTGAGCCCCCTAACCACACAGGATAATAAAAGATAATAAATTATCATTGCAAGCTTTTGGGATAGGTTGTCACACAGCAATGGACAACTAAAGCATGAAGAATTCCCTTTCTTCACTCTCCTACCTCCATCACCACTCAGTCTGTCCGTGACCATCTCCTACACTCACTGCACCCTCCTCTGCCTTATAGGACCAGTCCTCTTCCTCCATCTTTACTCTTGCACTGGACTTGATGACAGCACTCCTGAGGATTAGGGTGAGAAGACAGTTTCTCTACTAGACCAAGGTCCCCAGGATTCTCACAATCAAGGCTGTTAGGTGGAACAGAATGGTTTAAATACACAACTTGAAAGACGGCCAAATGAGCCAAGTCCAGAGAGGCCAAGAGAGATCTGAGAGAGAGACGGGGGAGGAGTTGTTACTCTAGGTTCTGAAGTAATGAAGGGTCTGAAGCAGACAAGCCAATCTGTGAAAACAAGCATGTGCTGGGCATGAAGAGCCATTGCTTTGAGGTCTAAGATGAAAAGTGGATGCTTAAGCAGAGGTGGTGCTAGTCATCAGCAGAGGTTGAAGCGGGTAGACGAGGTTAGAAAAATCTGGCACTATGTGTTAGGGGTCGACAGCCATCCCACCCTGGTGACCCATCTCACCTGACCTTGGAAGCTAAGCTAGGCTGGGCCCAGTTAGTCCTTGGATGGGAGACCACCTGGGAACACTAGGTGTTGTAGGCTTGGGAGAAGGACCCAGCAGCCCACACCTGAAACAAGCAGCCATCAAAAACCCTAAAAAAAGCAGAGAAGCACTGACAATAATCCCAGGCATGGCACAGTGTCGGGAGTGTTTCATACTGTTGTACACAGGATTGCTATGAGTCAAACCCAACTTGAGGGCACCTAACAACACCAAAGGTATTAAGGAGCCTGAGTATTAGGGTCAAGAAGTCCTAGGCATAGAGGACAGATGATAAAGTAAAACTATAGCCATAAAGGAACTACTTTTTAAACACATATAACCTTTACATCTTTCAAATCAACTTCACTTAGATTGTTTTGTATGTCTTGTGGGATAAATGTTGTTGTTGTTGTTGTTGTTGTTGTTGTTGAATGCTGTTAAGTGGAGTCTGAGTCATAATGACCCTATGTACAACAGAACAAGACACTCCCCAACACTGTGCCATGCCCGGCACTATTGTCAGTGCTTCTCTGCTGCTCATAGGGTTTTTAACGGAGAAGTGTTTCAACAGGGGATTACCAGGTCCTTTTTCCTAGCCTGTAGCACCTGACAACCCCAGTCTCCCATCCAAGGACTAATCAGGCCCAATCATGCCTCACTTCTAAGATCAGGCGAGATGCTAGGGTACTATGGCCGCAGATGTGGAATAAATTGTTGTTGTTGTTAGGTGCTGTTGAGAAAGTGTTTGACTCATAGCAACCCTGTGTACAACAGACGAAACACTATTGTCACGCTTCTCTGCTATTCATAGGGGTTTCAATGGCTGATTGTTTTTTGGGAGTGGGTTGCCTTATCCTTCTCCCAAGCCTACAGCACCTGGTGTTCCCAGGTGGTCTCCCATCCAAGTACTAACCAGGCCCAATCCTGCTTAGCTTGGGAGATCTGATGGGATCAGACACCACAGTGATACGGCTGCAGACCTGTGGAATAAATAAGGTAGCTATTATTAATCCCATTTGAAAAGTGAAGATGAAGCTAGATCATTGAAGGCCCTGAGAAAATCCTGAGACATTGACGTTGGGGAACATAAGAGGTCATTGTGAAGGGTTAGGTGTAGGAGAAAGGTATGATGAAGACTTGAGAAGATTCATCTCTTAAATGCTTGGTGCTTTGAATCTTCTTAACACATTACTCCTGTGCTGAAATGGCTTTCTATTTTAACCATTTATCTGCTTTGAACTTTGAAATTAGTCAAATGTTCAGCTGCAATATTCCTACCAGAAACACTCAGGAAAATATCAGAATGCTTCAGAGGGCACTAGAAGCTGAGTCAAATGAGGAAAAAACATCTCTTCTAAAAATTCACTTTACTCTTGCAAATGACTTCAAAATCACATGTGAGTAACAAAATAGGAGTCATTGAATTTATGTGTTTCTTAGCATTTGTTTCCTTGGTCTCTGTATTTTTTTCCACCTTGTCCCACTTACCAATGTAGAAGAAAATTTGAAATATTCTGATTAAATGTGTATCTTCTGGCCAACTTTCTGGTTAATGAACATTTTTGGATAAAATCATATAGACAGATACCTTGGAGCTTGCTTTTTTTATTCTTTTATTTTTTTTTCCCAGTCTGGATTCTACTCACCATATTACTCATAGATCTAGTTCATGGGAACTGTTGCTTGGAGGCCACCATCACAGACTCCACTGTCATATGAAGCTAAAATCACCACCTATCTTAAATACACTGACTAGAGCTCCCAAGACCAAACTCAACCACTGTCCCGCCTTGTTGTTGTTGTTTTTAGGTGCTGTCAAGTTAGGTCTGACTTATACAGACTCTATGTGTAACAGAACAAAACACTCCCCAACACTGTGCATACACATGATCTTTTGTTATGTTTGAGCTCATTGTTGCAGACACTGTATTTCTTATCATTTTGAGTTGTGCCACATCAGCAAGTGGAAGTCCCAGGGGCTCTACTCCATTCCCCTCATTAGAGTCAACTCTACTTTGAGTAGGAAACTCTCCCCCAGCCATCCTTTGAATGCCTTCTGTCCTGAGTAGGGGCTCATATTCCAGCACTCTGTCTGACAGTGGTTCTCTGCTATTCATAGAGTTTCAAAGGCTAACTGTTCTGGAAGTGGGCTGCCAGGTCCTTCTTCCTAGGCTATCTTAGTCTGGAAGTTTAGCTGAAATCTGTCCCCATGGGTGGCCCTGCTGGTATCTGAACTACTGTTGGCATTGCTTTCAGCATCACAGCAACACTCGAGCCCCCCACAGCACAAGCTGACAGACACACAATGGACAGCCTTGCCTAAAATTCTACAATTCTGTGGTGGATACTAAAGGCTGGTTGACCCTATAAAGCCTGAAATTTATGTTGTTCTCAGTCACTAAACAAAATGCCACTAATGCTCCCTTGATCTTCCCACACACTCAACTCATTGAACCCTAAGCCTCCTGTCTCTCCCCACTCCCTGCCTCATTGCTATCACCAAGGTCCTCCAGAACTTCATTTCCATGGCAACCCAACCATCCTACACTTCAAACTCTCCACAAATGCTCTTTCCACTTTCTGACCTTAACTGAAACCTGCCTTGAGGAAATGGCTTTCTCAATTAGCGTTCTCCAACTGAAGGTGATCCTGTAGTCACTTGAATATAGTCTCATGGGTACCTCAAACTCAACAAAAACAAAACTGAACTTGTCATCTCCCCTCTGTCATCCATTCTTTTCCCTTATCTCCATGACACAGTGACACAGAAGTCACGAAGACAGGAATCTGGGGATCAACTTAGAATAAACTTTCTCTTTCATCTTCCATATTTTCCATCAGCATGTCCTGCCGATTTTTCCTGATAGCTAGTTCCCTAATCCAGGAGTCCTCAACCTCTGGGCTATGGACTGGTACCCATCCAATAGCCTGTTAGGAACTGGACTGCACAGCTGTAGGAGAATTGTGAGTGAACAAAGGAAGTTTTATTTGCTTGAACAACTACCTGAGCTCTGCCTCCTGTCATATTAGAATTCCTACCCCTCCACACAACTGTTCAGCCCATACCTGCCATGGAAACATTGTCTTCCATGAAACTGGCCCCCAGTGCCAACATGGTTGGGGACCACTGCATGTGTTTCTTCTCCTGTGTTTCTGTTATTACATCCCAGTTCAAGGCCTCTATCATCTCCTGCCTAGATTATCACTCTCTTTTCCTGCTTTCAATTCACTCAGGAAGTCCATCCTTCAGCTAGCTGCCAGAGGACTTGTTCTAACACAGAACCGATCATGTTATTCTTCTGTCTGTTGGGTCCAGGGATTCTCCCGAGCCTGGCTGAGCTTCTGTCAGGAAGAACCAGCCCTCCATGATCTGTCCCTACCTATGTCTCCATTCTGACCTTTCCCAAATTGCTGTCCCTCACTCTAATGCTTTAGCAATACTGAACAAGTGGTCCTTCATGACACTCATCCCATAAAACACTCCTGTGCTTTGACTCAGGAGTTCTTGCCTGAAATGCCCCACCCCACTTGTGCTATTCTTGGCCTGATGGTCTCTTACATAATAAGCTTTGGTCTCATTCTAGCCAGGAATCATTGCCTGACCTGTCACGCCAAGCTCTATTCCCCTCCCCATGCTCTCAGCATCCTTTTCTTGGCTTGTATTAACCATGTGAGAAAGTACCTGTCCCTTCTATCTATTTTCCCTGGGGTCATGGAATAAATTTTTTACACTTTTTACATTTTCATCCAGGGATCTAGCAAAATGACAGAAACATATTAGGTGCCTAATAAATATTTGATACACCAAAATAATTTCCACTGGAAATGGATTTTCTGAGCCCCAGTGGTCCTCATGCATACAGGCATCCATTTGCTCGTATTCATTCAGCAATAGAATACCTGCTAAATATTTATATCCTATTTATCTAGCATTCTTGACCTCTCTGCTGTTTAGATATTCTGTAACTTCTTCAAATGCTTCGGTTCCAGTTTCACTCAGAAGCACCCTCTCATGTGAACCGCAGCATCTGGCTTGTGAAAATAACTGACAAAGGTGATCTGAGAGGAGGCCAAGCTGGGAGGACCATGTCCTGATGGAATTCACAATCTGAACTGACTACACACATATGCAATGTTTGACGATACATAGTTTTTCTTAAGCCTTTCAGCAAATAGAAATTAATAAAACACAAACTGAATACTCAGATGTCTGGGGAACCCAGAAAGGAAAAATAAAATGGCTATAACTGGGTGAATTTAATCAGAACCAGCTGCAGAAGGTAAGTTTTGTCTTTAAATATTCAGTGAACATGAATGGCTGAAAGAAGGAAACTATAATTTCCTTCTTTTAAAGAAATGACATGAGAAAAAAAAGAAGATAAAAATTCTGTTGAGAAAAACAGAAAGCTCATTTGCTTGGCTAAACTGTAGAATCTGAGCCAGAAAAGAAGAAGAGGTGGTTAGCATGCAGGACCTGCACAAAATAAATCTATGAAATTGAAACTAGTCTGAAGACTAATAGACATAGATCAGACGTTGGTCACAGTAGACCAATGGAATAAAATAGAGAACCAAGAAGTAGACCCACACAAATATACCCAACTGACTTTTTTTTTTCTTCTACAAAAGTACAGGAATAAAACAATGCAACTGAAGAAGGATAATGTTTCTAACAAATGGTTCTGGGGCAATCAGACACCCATAGACACCACCACCACCACCCCCAGCCTAAAAAGAAAGAACCTTCACATAAACTTATATTCCATATAAAAATTAACTCAAAATGTATCACAGACTTAAATGTCAAATATAAAACTATAAAACCTTTACTGAAAAGAGTTCTTAGACTTGACTTCAAAAACACAATACTTAAGAGAAAAAAATGATTAAATGGACTTCCTCAAAATTAAAAATGTTTGCTTGTTGAGGAGATCAAAAGACAAATTATGGAGTGAAAGAAAGCCATATGACAAAGTACTGGAGTCTAGAATATATAAAGTACTTTCATTAGTGAAAACAAAAAGAAAGAAAAGAAATCCAATTAGAAAATAGACAAAAAAACAAAGAGTCATTTCACTGAAGAGGAGATACAATTGCAAATAAATTCATAGGAAGATGCTCAACATTACTAGACATTAGAGAAATGTGAACTAAAGCCACGATATTGTTTCATATCTATCAGAATGCCTAAAGTAAAAAATAAAAAATAGTGACAACACCAACTGCCAAGAAGGATCCAGAAAAACTAGATCACTCATACACTGCTGGTACAAATGTAAAATGGTACAGTCTATCAGGAAAACAATGTGGCACTGTGTAAAAAACTGAATATGCCACTATGATAATCTGGCGATTACACTCCTGGAACTGCAATCCTAGAAAAGTAAAGATCTGTATTCACACAAAAACTTGAACACAAAATTCTTTAGAAGCTTTTTTTCTTAATAGCCTCAAAATGGAAATATCCCAGGTATCATTCAAGCAATGAATGGTTAAACATACTGTGATACCATGAAATCCAGTGATAAAAAGAAATTAGTGACAAATATACAAACATCCTGGAAGAATCTCCAGAGAATTATGCTGAGTGAAAAAGGACAATCCCAAAATGATGCATCCTGTATGATTCCATTTTATTCCTATAATGACAAAATTACAGAAATAGAGAACAGATTGGTGATTACAGAAAGTAAGGGGAGGAATAGGGAGGAAAGGGGGTATGGCCATAAAATGACAATATGAGGGGGTCTTTGTGGTGATGAATATGTTCTGTATCTTCTTTATATCAATATCCTGACTGTGATATTTCATTACAAGTTTTGCAAGATGTTACCCCTGAGGGAAACTGGGTAAATAGGACATGGCATCTCTTTGTATTACTTCATGCAAATGTGTGTGAATCTAAAATTAGTTCAAAATTAAAAACTTATTTTGAAAAAAGCACATGCACAATGATCAGAAACACTCCCAGGCCTGGCGCAGTGGTACACACCTAGAATCCCAGCAACTTGGGAGGCAGAGGCAAGAGGATCTCAAGTTCAAGGCCAGAGGCTGCCTATCTGTTTCATCTGTTTCAAGATAAAAAATTAAAAAGGGGCTGCAAGAACAGCTCACTTGCAGAGCACTTGCCTAGCATGCACAAGGCCCTGGTATCAACTCCCAAATACTATAAAGGAATGGAAAGAAGGAAGGAAGGGAGGGAGGGAAGGAGGAAAGAAGGGGGAAAAGGAAAAAGAAAAGAAAGGAAAAGAAAAAAGAAAATGAAAAGAAAGAAAAGAAAAAAAGAACTCTTCCAATAATAAACACTTCCAAGATAAAACCTTCAAAGACATAGCATGTAACCAAACTCAGAAAAGAGCAAAACTATGCAGATTGGGCATTATGTACTGCACTGACTTGTTGCATTCAGTGTCCTTTGTTTTCAATGTCTGGCACCATTATTTAACTGACACAAAATATTGCCATATAGGACATACACAAACCAACATTACTTTGATATTATTCTATTTCTCAGTCATATATAAACTAATTAGCACTACAGAAATGTGTTGATGGTATCAACACAAGAAATATTGTATTTTTTTTCTATTTCCAAGTGGCTATGCTGGCATAAAGAAGTTAAGCAATTAGTATAAGAAGGAAAAGCTAAATAAATGAATAATTGAGCTGGAGCCAGAAATGGGGTATGTAGACAAAACTGGAAAACCATATTTGAAGATAATCCAGCTAACTACTAACTATAGGATATAACATATAAAGCTGAGACAGAAAACAAACATTATCTAGGTTTCTGTTAAAGTCTAATTAGGTGTAACAAATAGCTGAATGGGATAAAACTACAGGACAGTATGCAAAAAAGAATTCTCAAAATTGCAGTACAATTAAAATCAAACTCCCAGACTTTCTCTTCACCAAGTCTCCTGCCTAATTGTATGATTTGGTTGGAAGCAATGCCAAAGCCTTGTTTTAATTTTGCAGCAACAACAGTATCTCAGACTCTGCTTCTTTTTCCCACACTCAAAACTGTTAACTCCTACTTTTTCATCTATACTATCTCAAAAATTAATCCTTTGAGACCTCTGCCATTTCTGGATAGTCCCACACCTAAATGTGATACTCACCCCAACAAACCCTTTCATGAGTTCTTTAGGTAATCAGTTTCACAAAATATTGCTTTGGCTAGAATATTCTGCCAAAGACCCTGAATTATCTGGTAATATCTGAAATAAAGACCAACGTTCTCTCGCCAATACTCTCATTATAAGATTATTTCAACAGAAGTTTAATTAATAGGAAGCAATACAATGAACAGTATCAGCAAAAGGTGAATGGAAACAATACCTAGTCCTAACAAACTCTTACATCTTTATATATGTATTTTTTCCACCTCACTAAGTTGGTCGATGAGGTAGAAAACCTTTTTGGTTTGGCCTTGCCACTGAGTTCTCTTCGGGATCTTCTGACAGGATCCTCTTGGTTCTCACCTTCTCCATGCATCTTCAACCCTTCTGGAAGCCATCGTCAACCATTCAGCATCACTGAGACACCCCAGGACACATGTGTACTTGGCTGTGTAGAATTCTGAGAAATCTGCCCTTCCAGCACCTTAGGGGATGGTCAGATGGAAAAGCCTCCATTCTTGGATTCATGCAATCCCAGTGAACCCTTCCTCCATCAAAGGTCACTCCAATTCCTCTCTGGTCTTGACATTACCTAGCATAATGGTTTACCTTTCCCAGCTCCACCTTGGGCCTCTGGCTCCTCATTGTTAATCCTTCACTTAAGGAAAACTGTCCCTTCTCTAGAATTCAGCTTCTTCCACTGACCTCAGCAGAAAGTGACACTTCCCTCTACTCCCACATTCCTTCATTCACCCCATCCCATACATAACACAAGGCAATCAGACTTGGCCAAAGATTGGGGAAGAGAGGTAATTAAAATTTTTAATATTAAAAATGACAATGGACATCACTGTTCTCAAAATCTGTGAAAAAAATCAAGTTAAATCTTTCACATAGATATACTTGCTCCCCTGTCCCTCCTTAGAGATAATGAACATTCTTAAACCATTATGTTGTAAATCTCTGTGCCCCTCTAGGACACGTTATCCTCCAATTAAGGAAGTTGGTCATGCCCTAAGATATAATTTCCCACTCCCCAGTAGGACAATCAGGAGATATAAGAGCTCACAATAGTATCTCCCTCAAATACTGAGTTGTTCAATCTGAGACAACTCTATGGATCTTCAGCCAAATAACACGAACACACACACACACACACACACACACACACACACACACACACACACACAGAGGCACACCCCTCCCACAAGTGGAGTCAGAATCCTTCTATGAATATAAAGAGGCAAAACATTTCTCTAAAGGCAACATAATCTGCCCAACTTGCCCCAGGTCACAGTGGAAATTGTATTTTTAAATTGTCAGCAAAGAGATTTCAATTTCCCTTTCCTATTCTGTTTCCAGACCCTGTCCAGGCTTTTCCCTGTGTAAACCAACCAACCAAGAAAGCAACCCATTACAATGTATTTGACAACATCAGTGTCATTCTCTTAATTGGTACGCATAGTTTTTCTTTATATTAAATCCTAGTCTAATCAAAATATCCTTCCGATTCCAATCTGAGTAAGCAAAGACTGAAATAAAGGGGCATGTTTCACCAAAGCAATCTGTTTCTTCTCTACAGTGCTATGTTTTCCTATTGTGGTGGCCGTGGAGTAATATTTAGTTTCCAGGCAAGGTTCTCTTTCCCATCCATCCTCAGACTTCGTGTTCTTCCTGGGTTTCACACTATCCCCTGTCAGTGAGAATCCATGGCTAATTGGAGACCCATTGATTACACTTAGTTAGAGTTAAGTTACACAAGCTTTCTCATTAAAGCTTTTTCTTTAACACATCTCTCTAAAACTGAGCTTGCTCTATCCAAAGTCATTCAGGATCATCTTCTGCCTTTCATATTTTACATCCCTTGTCTTCTAACTCCCATTGTCTAAGTCCCTTTGTGAGTTCCCAGTTCCTTGTCAGGTGTTACTTTTTCTCCTCAATTGATTCTGATCCTATTAATTTTAAATCTCTCATTTCCTCTCACTCCTCCGCTTCCAACATTTTTGTGTCTACTATTTCTCTCGTCCTGCCCTTTCCCTACCTCACATCTACACATTTTCAAAATACTTGACCTCTCTCTACAATAGTCTCACACTTCTCACTTGACAAAACAGCTCTCTCAGCTATAAAAATTCAGAGACACTTCCAGATAATCCCTGCTTTGAGACATTAGTGACCAAATTGCTATTGCTATCAGGAGTCAGCTCCTCAGAGACCAAGACTCAAAACAAACATCCCTTAATTGATCAAGGCCTTGATTATTATGTTGCAAGGGCATAATATATACACTACTTCACCTACCTTGTGAATTAGAAATGTGCTCCAGCTGCATCATCAGTTAAACTGTTGTGGTGGACTCATCCAAGAATCTAACCACCATTTATAACATTATCTGCTTGGGAAAATGAAACCTCCATTCTAAATAACCACAGATGAAACTTTGGAATGTGACTCATTCACACCTGACATCTGTAGCCACTGTTGTCATTTCCCACACATGTGCAAATTTCATGTGATACAGGAAGAAGCAACTTTTCTGTTTCAAAAACCTGGACGGAAGCAAAAGAAATGCATTGCTGTAAACTGGAGGCCACAGCTGATGATCCTCACAACAAAACATCAGTGTCCTGAATATTGTCACCTTTTTATCTCATTTCATTTTCAAAACCACCTTTTAAGATTTTCCAAGCAAATAGTATGGACATGGGTAAAGTGCAAATTATTTAGACACGTATTCTGGCCTGAGGCCTGGCTCTGCTATTTAGTAGATATATACTTGGCTAAGTCACTTAATCCCTCTGAGCCTCAGTTTCCCTAAAAGTAAGGTAATAGTAGTAATAGCAACACCAGTAACACTGTCCTCCCTACTAGATTTTAAGACTTTCCAATAAGGCAAGATAGAAAAACAGTTGCAGGATAGGAATGGAGCTGCTGGGACAGGTGAGGCCCAGAGTGACAACAGAAATTCAGATAAGTAAATGAGGCACAGTAACCAACGTAACTGGGCAAAGTCCAGACATAATGTCAGTAAAACCAGTGGACAAGATAGAGCAGCAAGATGGCCCCACTCATGACCAGAGCCTGTTAACAAAGTTATGTGGGTGCTATTTGGAATCCCAGTACTTATTGCAGGCCTATACCAAAGCCAGACTCCATTCCTTGGTGAGAGAACCAACAATGAAATTTACAGGGAAATAGATTGAATAACTAGAATGGGGACTCTGGGGAAATCCAGTTTTGTGTAAAGAGGGAGACAAAGAACACTTAGAAACTTAGGTAGCAAGCTATAATGATGCTCTAGATTGGCTAAAGTATAGTTCACGACAAATAAAGCAGCTGGGCCTGGTGGCACATGCCTATAATCCCAGCTACTTGGGAGGCTAAGGCAAGAGGATTATGAGGTCAAAGTCTGCCTGAACTACATAGCAAGTTCAAGGCCAGCCTGGGCAAATTAGTGAGGAAAAAAAAAAATAAAGGAGTAGAGATATAGCTCTGTGGTAGAGTGCCTCCCTAGTATGTGAAAGGTCCTAGGTTCAATCCACAGTAACACACACACACACACACACACACACACACACACACACAAACAAATGACAAAGGCTTTTAATGATCCTTTGCCTAGCAGCGAAAGAGCCTCGGACCATGGCATTGAAGCTCACACATTGTCAGGGTAAGACAGATCATAGGAATTACACTGAGTCAGCAGAGGATAGTTTAGCAAACACACACACACACACACACACACGCACACACACACACACACACACACGCGTAAATTTGAAGTTGACTGGGGCTCTGTGTGCTTGACCCAGTGCTCACTTCTAGAGCAGTTAGCAGGTGGCTGTCCCACTGCCTCACAGCTACATCTGTCTTGGCTCCTGCCAATTGTTCCATAAATGCTGGGTGCCAGGGCATCAGGGACATGAGGTGAACTGGAAACATAGCAGGTGCTCAACAAGGTTAGATGAATTCATGCAGAGAAGCCTGAATAAATGTTCCTTTGTATACAAAGGAAAGCTACAGAACATTAAGGACAGTGTCTCATCCTTTTCAATTTAACCAGCAAACATCCTTAGTCCTCTGCTCTCTGGACTTTGGGAGATGGAATGCAGTTCTCTGAGTGCAGTTTAAGAGTTACATAGGAAAAGACAAACAAGCTTAGAAGTCTTCAATGAAAGACGAGTCCAATTGTCAATAACAAATTCAGAGTTCCTATGGGGAGCCAGTCAAAACGAGTAAACAACAAATATGTTAGGCAGAGAGAGTTAACCACTTCATTTATAGTTTAACGCCTAGTTGAAATTAACCACTTCATTTATAGTTTAATGCCTAGTTGAAATTGATGACTTAGCAGTCTTGACACATCTCTTTTGCAATGCATTGAAGGGGAGTAATATAGGATGGAATTCAAGGTGTTGTGTTCTTGGCTTTCTGCAGATTATGTGAGGAATGTGGAGGAGACTAGCCAGGTCTGCCCTTGAGCCCTGTAGGATCAAACCAGTATTTGCCCCTCAGTGAGCCCCACCCATGTCAGGGAGAGGCTATGATTCCCCAAGCCTCATTCCCAGCAAAGGGCCCTTCACATTTCCTAATTAGGTTATATTCAGTGTTCACAGGGCTGGTGATGGATGAGATACTGAAGTGTAATCACAACTGATATTATTCATGTCCCAGGAATGTGCAGCCCAGGCAGGCTGCTAGCTCCAGCAGAAAACAATGATGTGGTTGACAAGTTGCCTTTTTCATTGTGGATTCAGATCCAGGTTTATTCCTTCTGTTTGGTCATGGATGCAAAACAGGTATCTAGAAAGAAGAAATAAACACTCTGCAAAGGCCATCTCCTGGTAGTATGAGGCTCATTGAGTTCTATACAGACTGGCATGACCGTACTGTTGCGCCCAGAAATGGGGCCAACTGGAGCAGCCTCTCTTCCTACCTTCAGCTGTTTAGTTTCCTGGAGGCTCAAGTAACCACAGAAAGGATAATTATCTTAATCAACAAGTGTTGTGCCTGACACTGTGCTAAAATAAAAGATGAAGATAAGTTGCCTCTTCTGAAATGGTTTGCAAGCAGGTGAAAAAGCCAGACAAAACATGTCAGCAAGGAATGCAAGGCAGAGGTAATGCAGCAGTATAATGGAGGGATAAACAAAGTCTTAATGACTCACTGCAGGAGGGGATGATTAACTCTGACTTAAGGGGAGGAGGGATACTGAAGGGACTCTTGAAGGATAAGTAAGAGCCTGTGAGGGAAGGCGGATGGGTACACCTTTCGGCAGTTAATGCATGGGACAGAGCCCTGGAGAGGAGCTATAATAGCCCAGAGGAGGGATAATAGCCCAGCAGACAAGACCCCAGAGGACCCCAAAGAGGAGTTAATTCTTCTGCTGTGCTATGAAGGATATCGAAGTGGTAGACAGTGATAGAGGACAGCAGAAGGACATTTTAGAAGTAGGGGGCAGCCTTACACACACAGAGGTGAAATAACATGGTAGTTAGGGACAGTACCTCACTATGTTTGGAACCTAGGGAAGATAGAAGATGGGCTGGAAAAGTGGTCAAGGCCTGGACAAGATGGAATGTTTTTTATAGCCGGTTAAGCACATTGTATTTTACCCTGATGGCTGTGAGGAGCCACATGAAGCGGTCTATTTGACTTGGTGACTAACTGTACCTGGACAGAGAGTATAGGTAATGGATCCAAGTGAGACATGAGGAGAGCTTCAACCAAAGGTATAATTAGGTATAACTGGCAAACACATAGTCTCTTTGATCGTATAGGCTTTACTAAGCAGGGGGAGAAAAATAGAATAATCCTCCTATCTAGTCAGTAATATCATTTCCAATAATCACTCTGTCCTTTGTTCCATTGCTTATGCAAATGTTATCTTTTCCGTTAAATGATTGTTTCCTTAAGGGAAGTTAAATGATCGTTTCCTTAAGGGAAGATCAGCAAAATCCATGTCTAATTCATCCTTTTATTGCCCACACTTTCTAGCACAGGTCTCATATGATGCCTTGTACATAGCACCCATCCTGTAAATATGTACTGAATCAATAGAATGCATAGAGTGGGGGGTGCCAGGGTTAGTACATAAACCAACAGAAAGTCCTTCAACTCACTCCTTTGCAGAGATTACTCTCTTTCATCCTGCACATCCACAAGACACTTGGGGCAACCAGAAACCATCAGAGGCTCAGAGCGTCTCTGTTCCCCATCTCCTTAGAGACTGTGGGCATAAAAGTCCATATAATTTCTAGAAGATTCCAAATTAGACTGCAAGACATTTGAAAATGATCTGAATTCACAAGCCAATCACCCACAGGGGCACCCAAAGGGAACAGGAGTGTCTTGTCAAACATTCAAGACACCCACTCACCCATTTATCAACAGCTAACAGTTCAGGTTCACTAGCATTCTCTACAGTCTTCCACGTCCAGCATGTTCCAAGGCCAGCAGTATTTCGTGTACTAAAGCTACATGGCAATACAGACTAGCTGAATTTAATGTTTGTTCTCCTAGAACTTTTACATTTTCATTTCAATGATGCAAATCACAATATCAATATCATCAGCTCTTATCATCAGTATGGAAAAAAATGGAGACCTGTACTCTTTCATTGGAGAATGGTATTAGATACCAAGATCTGGGTGTGCTCTTTGCTGCTGGGGTGTTATGGCTTCGAGGCCAGTTCAGCTGATAGAGAAATAACATTGCTATTATTGTTGTTAGGTGCCATTGAGTCAGGTCCAACTCATAGTGACCCTATGTACAACAAAACGAAACACTCCCCAACACTGTGCCATGTCCTGCTCAGTGCTTCTCTGCTATCCATAGGGTTTTCAACGACAGACTGATTTTTGGGAGGAGGTTGCTGGGTCCTTCTCCCAAGCCTACAGCACCCCATATTCCCAGGACATCTCCAATCCAAGTACTAACTAGGCCCTACCCTGCTTAGCTTCCGAGATCTGACAAGATCAGATGCAGGGTGGAAAGGCAGTAGACAGAGAAATAACATACATGTGTCTGTATTAACCTACATGTACAGACATAGGTCTATAAATATTACTACATGTAACTATATCTATATTAAGCTAAATATGAGTATATACTGGTATCTCTAACTCCAATGCAGTCCCACATAAATAATTCTACTCTTCCCCCCTCATGCACCTGTATTGCCTTCCCGCTACAATGAGGAACCTGGCTCATCCATTTTCTTAATTGCTCAATTCCAGTGTACTGTGTAGTACTTCCATAATTGTTAACCTCTACCTTCATAGAAAATAACTTGATAAATCAGAATTCCTCTAATCTTGCAGACTTGCTCTATTTTTAGATTTACTTAGGTCAGCAGTTTTGCCCACATTCACTTCAGTGAGGTCATTTCATGCATTTGTAATATTGTTAGTTTTTTTTTTTTTTTGTCATATTTTACATTCTATCCTGGGATCTTCCAACCTCCTAAGCATAACTTTTAAACTAGCATAATTAAAGTTTTACCTTCATTCTATAAAATCTATAGGTTTTGTAAGTGCTTAATCTTCTGCATCTACCTCTATTGTGATATAAAGAATAACTTTACTACCCTAAAAATGTCCCCAGGATTTGCCTGTTCAACTCTTCCTTTTACTGTGAGTCCCTGGAAACCACTGATTTATTCAGTATCTCAGTCTTGTTTTTTCAGGTTGTTATATAAATAGAGTGATAGAGTGTGTAACCTTTCCAGACTGGCTTTTTTTTTTTTCAATGTTGCAGGGCTGAACCGAGGGCCAAACAAATTACCTACTGAGCTGCACCCCCAATCCCTTTTTTACTTTTTATCTTGAGACAGGGTCTCACTAATTTTTACAGGCTGCCTCTGGCCTGGAACTTGTGATCCTCCTGCCTCAGCCTCCTGAGTCTCTGGGATTACAGATGTGTGCCGCTGCATCCCCAACAACCTTCTTTCTCTGAGCAACATGCATTTAGGATTCATCCATGCCTTCACATGATTTGATTACTCATTCAATTTTATGGATATACCATGGTTTGTTTAGCCAGTCACCTACCAAAGTTTGCTTCTAGTCTTTGGTAGTTGTGAATAAAACTGCTATAATCATTCTGATGCTAGTTTTTGTGTATATATAAGCTCTCAACTCAGTTTGCTAAGTTTGCTCAGCCCTCTTAAGAGTGTGACTGGTATATCCCATGTAAGATTATGTTAAACTTTGTAAGGCACTGCCAGCTGTTTTCTACAGTGGCTGTTAGCATTTTTAATTCATACCAGCAATGAATGAGAATTTGTGTTGTCTAGCAAAGTTCCCTTGATTCCTGCTAGCAAATGGTTTTGTTAGGATTTTTATGGGGTGAGTGGTTAGACATTTTAATTGGTGTTTAATAATGCCTCATTGTTGCTTGAAGACTTTTTAAAATAATAAAAGTTTGTCAGGACTGGGGAGTAAAATGGGAAACTAAACAAGAAATCTGAGCGACTGGCACAAACCATCAAGGACAGTTTGAAGTAGCTCATGCTACAGAAGATGTGCTTCTCTTTGGAATCCTGTTAGAAGCGAGGTGTAGAAACCACCAACTTGTTTCTCTATTTGATTTTAGTTCCTATGTTCTTCATTCTCAAAAAAGAGAACAAAAGAAATGTGTGAGCTAATGCTTTTCATAGAATAAATGAGAGAATGAGGAGAGAGAGAGAGAGACAGAGAGAGAGAGAGAGAGAGAGAGAGAGAGAGAGAGAGAGAGAGAGAGAAAGAGAGAGAATAATTTCTCAGAACAAAAGAAAATATAGTTTCCAAAATGAAAACAATATGCTCAACAATTAGGGCAAAGGGCTACCACCTGGGTAGATGGGACAATCCTGAAAAGTCTGATGGCTCTGTTGCATAAGGATATCTAAGATTTGTTTTAATCAGATAGGGTGAGACTCACAGACATAAAAATGATGGTCATAAAGGAAGAAGTTTTATAATTACAGATGTCTAAAACAGGAGAGTCTACCATCCTGGCATCTGGTCCCTGAAGCTAAGCAGGGTCGGCCTGGTTAGTCCTTGGATGGGAGACCACGTAGGAATACTAAGTGCTCTACCTTGGGTGGGAGACCACGTAGGAATACTAAGTGCTCTACGATTGGGAGAAGGACCCAGCAGCCCACTCCCAAAACAATCAGCCATTGAAAACCCTATGAATAGCAGAGAAGTAATGACAGTGCTAGGCATGGCACAGTGTTGGGGAGTGTTTCATCTGTTGTACATAGGGTTGCTATGAGTCAGACCTGACTCCGTGGCCCCTAACACCACCAACAAGAGACATGGTGTACCATATCCAGCCACATAGAGAAGCACCATGGTCAGTGAGGAGAAAGAGTGAGGGAAACACGTGGGCAAAAGCCTTTATTGTGGTTTTCACAAGAAAGGTAAGGAAAAGTAGGAAAAAGGTAAGGAGAAGTAGGTTCAGGATGGCTAGTTTGAATAATTTCAGTAGATTCCAGGCTAAGGTATAGGGGCTTTCTCTAGTCCCAGGGTATCTGGCGCTGATGTGGAGGAATTAGGACAGGGAAGGTGGGTCTGCAAGTGAGAGCCTGATAAAGGTGCTGGGTGAGGTGTGGACTTTGGATTGATTGGTTTGCATATGAAACGTTCCCAGTGGAGTCCTTTGCTACTTTCAGGAATTTGCTAACTCTGGGAGGGGGCAGTCCCTTCCAATGTCAACAAAGCCCCCACAAGGGGTTTAACCCACTCTTCTTGGCATAGATTTTATTGCTTGAGGTCACTCCACCCTTCTGGCCCTGTAAACCTCCCCAAATGCCTGTGGCACAACATTTCCTCCTTCAAGTCCTAAAAAGGTGTAGTTGCTTCTGGTATTAACGGCTCTCATACACCTGTCTTGTACTTCATGTTTTGTACTTCATGTTTTGCACTTCATGTTTTGCAAAGCATGTCAGGGCACCTGTTGTATGACCCTGTGTGACCCTCCTGGGGGTGGACGTTTTGTCCTGTGCTTTTACTGCTGTTTAACATTTCTCAAATCATTCTGTTTATCAGATCTAAATATTTACAGATCTCTTGCCCGTTTATCATCCTGTGTTCTGTGATCTGTTTCCCTTTTTCTTTTCTCAGCTTTAGGTGCTATTCTCTCTCCTCAGCTGCCCCTGTTGCTTCCTTCATCAAACACACTTTTGTTGCATAGACTTTGTCATAGAAACTGTGCCAGGTCCCAGAGACACAGAGATGAACAAGGCTGTCTCTGAGTGGTAGGAAAAATAGAAATGAACATACATTTTTGTGGTCCGGTAATGTGGCAGTCACATTCATCAGAATTGTTCAATCTAATCTTAACATCACTCTCAAAGTGAGTTTTATGATAACCCTCACCCACCATCACCACTCTTAAAGATAAGAAGTAAGGATTAGACAGCTTGAGTAGTGACCCAATGTCACATAGCTGGCCAGTGGAGATCCAGGGTCTGAACCCAGGTATCTGACTCCAGCACAAGTGCTTTTCTAGATACCATGACTTTCCCACAGGCATAACTCAGAACATGTTCTATCCTAATCTTTGTGGAGATGAGCCTCTTTTTCAAGTAAAAGCAACATTATTTTGTGTGGGGGGTGGAACTTTTACACTAGGAGCCTCTACTACTAACTAACTGGATGATCTTGAATTGTTGTGTTAGCTTTGCATTTCTATAGTGAAATTGTTGTTGATGATGTTAGGTGCCATTGAGTTGGGTCCAACTCATTGCAACCCTATGTACAACAAAACGAAGCACTGCCTGACACTGCACCATGCCTGGCACTATGTTAGTGCTTCTTGCTACTCATGGGGGGGGGGGGTTGATGGCTGATTGTATTGGGAGTGGGTTTCCAGGTCCTTCTCCCCAGCCTACAGCACCTGGTATTCCCAGGTGGTCTCCCATCCAAGCACTAACCAGGCCCCTGCTTAGCTTCTGAGATCAGACAGGATTGGATGCCAAGTGGTATGGCTGATGTAATTAATTTATAAGAGAAAAAGGATATTTCCTCACAGTACTGGAGGTTCTAGCCCGAGATCTGATGGACTCATGGCTTTGAGCCTCTGGTAGGGATGTCAGTGATAGTGGTAGGGAGCTTGTAGTAGATCAAGGTGCTTACTTCATGGTCTAGAAGCAAAGAGAAATAGGAAATCGCCAGGGCCCCTTCAAGAGTATGCTCCCAATGGCCTAAGGACTTCCCATAAGACCCCACCTTCTAAAGGTCTACAGTACCTCCCAGTAATGCAACCCTGGGGACAAACACTTTGACACATGGACCTTTGGAGGAGATTTGACGTCAAAAATGTAGCGCCTGTTAACTCTCTCTAGGTTTCTGTTAACTCCACTGTAAAATAAGAGTGTAGAACCAAAAGATCCCTTTAAGCTCTGATGATCTTTTAATTAACCAGATGCATCCACACCTCTATTTTGAAGAACCATTTTGCTTCGAGGTTGAGAAATACAGAAGAAGAGATAGGGAAGGCAAAGTGCTTACTTGGTGATGAGAAACATCTCTACATCTTAGCTTGTGTTTCTCTGTCAACATGTCTTTTAGTGTTGTAAATCCAGTGAACTAACACCATTGCATGCTGGCACCCAGATGAAACAGAAATAAGTCAACACCTTTTAAAGAAGACTATTTTTCATTAACCTGAAAGCATGTGGAATACAAACACCTAATATGACCAAGCAACTAACCCCAAAGCTAACTTAGGGCAATCCTAAGAGCCTACACTATTCTGGTGCCCCTATGGACTCCACTCTATCAGCTAACCCGAGACCAAACACAGCCTGGTGAAATGGCCCACAAACTACCAGCTAACCTGGGCTCCATCCTGTTCTTGAACACAGGCCACGATCTCCAGCCTCCTCACATTCCTCATGCTGTTCTCACTTTTAATTTCCCTTCCTTGCTATCTTCATCTTTGTTTTAGTTTGCTAGGACAGCCACAACAAAGCACCAGTGGGTATTTTCAAGAGTAGGTGGCAGCAATAAAACAAGAACAATTTATTTCCTCATAGTTCTGGTAGCTGGAAGTCCAGTCTGGGGGCAAGTGCCAACAGGGTTGATTTCTTCTGAGTCTTCCTTTCTTGACTTATAGATGACCATCTTCTCACTATGTTCTCAAATGGCCTTTGTTCTGTGTCTAGACACAGCTGGTGTCTTCTGTCTGTCCAAATTTCCTCTTCTTATAAGGACACCAATCAGATTGGATTAGGGTTCATTTGTATCATCTCATTTCACCTTAATTACCCCTGTAAAGGCCTGTCTCCAAATATATTTTGATGTATTGGGGGTTAGTATTTCAACAAATGTACTGGAGGGTCCACAATTCAGCCCATAACAATGCTGGCATCCTATCCATCTGGCTAAGCCTTCCTCAAATACATTTTTTTTTTCAGGAATCCTGAAACTTGACTATTTGGAACTTCTCCTTCCTTGTAACCCCTTCATTCCAGTCCACCACTTAACAAAGGCCCAGGAGGATGAATTCCTTAACCAACTGAAAAATTTTTTTTCATAAGCAGTGTCTTGTGCTATATTTCTCAATAGCATGTAGCTTAGTGCTTATTCAATGCAAAAACTCAACAAATATTTACTAGATATATGACTAGAAAATCTGTGGTACAACCAAATAAGGCAATATTATTCAGCATTAACAAGAAATGCATTATTAGGCCAGGAAAACACACTGAGGAAGCTTAAATGCACATTTTTTAAGTGAAAGAAGCTTATCTGAACAGGCTACAAACTGAATAATTCTATATGACCTTCTGGAAGGGGCAAAATTATAGATACAAGTAGACATAAGGCTGATGTGGGTGGGGTGGGGGTAAGGTGGAAGAGGTGAATAGGTAGAATACAGAGGAATTTTAGGGAAGTGGAACTATTCTGTGTGATACTATAATGCTAGATACATGATATTATACATTTGTCAAAAGACATAGAATATATACTATGTATGAACCCTATTGTAAACTATGGACTTTGAGTAATAATGATGTATCAATATGGGTTCATTAATCGCAAAAATGGGAGAAGGACCTGGCAATCCACTCCCAAGGCAATCCCAAAATAGTCAGCCATTGAAAACCCTATGAGGGTCGCTATGAGTCGGATACTGACTCGACGGCACCTAACAACAACAACAATCTAACAAAGATCTCATTCTGGTGCTAGGTTTTATAGTGGGAGAGGCTGTGTAACTGTGGAGGCAGGAGCTATTTGAAAATTATTTTTTCTGGTCTATTTTGTTGTAAATCTAAAATTGCTCTAAAAATAAAATCTACTTAAAGATATAGTTTTTAATTGAATGGGCTTCTCTGCACAACCCTCACATCGTTGAAAATCTGGGTGTAACTTCCCTGTTTGGGTTTCCCATCGCCCCTGCTTTCCACTGTAGCTAACTAGGTCTCTAGCCTTACGAGGGATAACAAAGCAATTAATGAAGAGAATGGTGTCTGAGACTTGGTCATTCTTCTATCATGATACTAATATTTGGGGATTTCAAAACAACATGAACCTGAGAATAGGATGTCCACCTTCCAAGCTATGTGTGAAATTTGTTAACTATATTCCACGGTGCTACAAGGCTGAATAGCCAGAATGCCATATTGGAGTAGGGTTCCAGTCCATTGGTTCTGTGGCTCCAAAATGTATACTTCTTTCCAAGCCTGATTTCCTTGGAAGCTAACGCAGCATTCACTAAGGATGGCACTGTTTACCCATCACAACAGTGACCAGAAAGTATGCTTGGGGTCATCCATTGTGAGTGTTGCTGCTGGCAAGAGATGAGTATCCAGGGGAGCCAGGGCTCTGGGCTGAGAAAGGAAGAGGAGGAGGTCACTTGTGATGGGATGGAGAGGAGGAAAAGGAGGCCATGAGAAGCCAGAGATGAAGCTCAGATCCTTTGTCATGTTACCAGGAAGCCATGTAGGCCATGAGACTCACTAATCAAATCTTAGAGCCTTATGGACGTCTTTACATTGGCCATTTTCCTGGGTTGTAAAGACCCATGTGCCATGTATTGGTATACACAGAACACATGCCCCAGACCTACACAATGAGAAGTCCAGTAATCAACTCATATTAATCAGGTCATCTTTATTACTCTAACCAGAATTAACCTCTCTACTTGATGATCATCTCAAAGTAATTTCAACTATATTCCTTAGAGTCTATCTTCGTCTGCTTGGTCTGCTGTAATAAAAATACTGCACTATAAACAAAAAACATTTATTTCTCACAGGCTTGGAAGTCCAAGATTAAGGCCAACATAGGTGTCTGGTGAGGGCTGGCTTCCTAGTTCACAGATGGCTGTCTTCTCATCGTGTTCTCACAGGGCAGAAGGAGCAAGGGCTCTCTCTGCTGCCTCTTTTATAAGGATTGTTGTTGTTAGATGCCGTCGAGTTGTATCCAACTCATAGCGACCCTCATAGGGTTTTCAATGGTTTCCTTCTCCCATTTTATAAGGATACAAAATATTAATTACAAGAGTGCCTTCCTCATTACCTAACCACTTCTCAAAGGCCCCACTCCCTTAAACTGTCAGATTGGGTTAAGATTTTCAACATAAGAATTTGGGGGAGGACACAAATATTCAACTCATAACAGAGCCCCTTTAGAGTAAAGAAGGAGTTCTAAGAACCCTCTGGTGAGAAAGTAGGGTGCTAAGAGGGAGGGCTCCCCATTAGACCTCAGCCAGAGCAAGCTGCACTCTCACCTGTAACGTACATCAAAATCCTGCTTGCAGTTCCGTGGGAAAAGGGAAAAACTTCAAAACCACTCATGTACAACAGTTATGGATTGAATGTAAAAAAATCCCCTATAGGCTCATGGGTTTAAATACTTGGTCTTGAGCTGGTAGCATTATTTTGAGAGGCTGTGGAAATTTTAGGAGGTGGAGTCTTGATGGAAGAAGTTGGTCACTGGGACCAAGCCCTTGAAGGTTATACTAAGCCTCTAGTTACTTGTCTTGCTCTTTTTGCTTTCTGTCCACCATGATGTGAACAGCTATCCTCTGCTACATAGTCTTGCCACCATGATTTCCTGCCCAAGTACATGGACCAAATGAGCATAGACTGAGCCCTCCAAAGCTGTAAGCCAAAATAAATCTTTCCTCCCTTAAGTTGTTCCTATCAGGCATTCTGTCACAGCAACACAAAAGCAACTAATACAACAATAAAATGTCAATATTACTGCATCATACACACCAAATGATCCAGATGGTCCCAATTTCAATACATGCCTCACTGTCCAATAACATATCAGAATCTGTGTCCCTTTTTGGCATTTGGAAAATATGGAGTAGATGACATTTATCATATATTGTATTGCATTAGAGTCACTTGTGTGCTTGTCTGATCATTCCTACAATTTTAAACAGCCTTTGTGCAAGAAATTGTGATGCTTAGCATTGGTTGTCACCTTGACTAGATTGAGAAATGCCTGGTACTAGTAAAGCATGCCTCTGGATGCATCTGTGAGGGCATTTCCAAGGAAGAATAGCAGGCAGAAGAGTAACTGAATGGGAAAGACATGCCCTGAATGTGGGTGGTGCCATCCAGTGAGCTGGGGTCCTCGATGTAGTAAGTGGAGGAAAGAAAAAGCCAACCAGTTGTGTAAGTTCCACCCTTCCTGAGTGTATCTATTTGCTGCTTCCTGCCAATTCCTGCAATTTATTTGGCTTTTCAATATGAACTCAACACCATCAACTCTCCTGGGAGTTTTCTGGCCTCAGCCTCAGATAGGAACTACTGGAGTTTTCAGCTCCTTGGACTAAGTGGCTGCCATGTTTTCTACCTCTCCAACACAGGCAGCTATTTAGTTACTTACCTCCTGTTGTGTAGGCCTCCTGTTGTGTAAGCCTATCCAGTAAATCCCCTTTTATTATATATTTATATATATATTATATAATTATATATATAATAATATAACATATAATATATATTATATATAATATAATAATAATGTGTTATATAATATATAATATAATAACATATTATATATTATATTTATTTTTATATATATTATATATTATATATTTTACATAATATGTACATTCTGTCTATTGGTTCTGTTCTTTTGGAGAACCCTAATACATAAGCGTATTCATCTTTCTATCTTTTAAAGTACCTGTCACAGTGCCTTTCATTCTGCTGTTCAACAAATATAAGTTGAACTATAACAAGGATGTTAGGTTATGTTCACTAGCAAGTCCCCCACATGTCTGTCAGTTTGCCGCACTGTGGGGGCTTGCTTGTTGCGATGAGGCTGACAGCTCTGCCACTGTAACCTCGGACATGAGCAAGGTTACCCATGGTGGACAGGTTTTCAGCTGAGCTTCCAGACTAAGACAGACTAGGGAGTAGGACCTGGAGAGCCACTCCCGAAACAACTAACCATTGAAAACCCTATGAATAGCAAAGAAACTGTCAGATATAGTGACGGAAAATGAGGCCTCCAGGTTGGAAGGCACTCATAAGCGAATAATCTGAGAAGCTGGACTTTATGAGGAAGAACATGGCATCAAGACTGGAGAAAGACTCGTTAACAACCTGCGTTATGCAGATGACACAACTCTGCTTGCTGAAAGTGAAGAGGATTTAAAACATTTACTGATGAAGATCAAAGATCATAGCCTTTAATATGGGTTACGACTAAACATCAACAAAACAAAAATCCTTACGACTGGGTCAGCATGCAACTTTACAATAAATGGAGAAAAGATTGAGGTTGTCCAAGATTTTGCTTTGCTTGGCTCTATAATCAACACCCACGGAAGCAGCAGTCAAGAAAAGCAGTCAAGAAAGCAGTCAAGAAAAGACGCATTGCTCTAAGAAAAGCTGTGGCAAAAGATCTCTTTAGAGTATTGAAAAGCAAAGATGTCACATTGAAGACAAAGGTGCGTCTGACTCATGCCATGGTATTTTCAGTCACATCATATGGTTGTGAAAGTTGGACATTGAACAAGGGAGACAGAAAAAGAACTGATGCTTTTGAATTGTGGTGCTGGAGACGTCGAATATACCATGGACTGCCAAAAGAACCAACAAATCTGTCTTAGAAGAAGTGCAACCAGAGTGCTCCTTGGAAGCAAGAATAGCTAAACTGCGTCTTACATATTTCAGACATGTAGTCAGGAGAGATCAATCCCTGGAGAAGGACATCATGCTTGGGAGAGTGACAGGTCAACGCAAAAGAGGAAAACCCTCCACCAGATGGATTGACACAGTGTCTGCAACAATGGGCTTAAACATAAATAATATCGTTTGCCTGGCACAGAATCGGGAAGTGTTTCGATCTGCTGTACATAGGGTCACTATGAGTGGGACTCGACTCGACGGCACCTAACAACAACAACAACAACAAAGGAAAGTGCCAGGGGCTTAGGCCAATTGTTTACCCAATAAATGTGTGCTGGATATGGGGCATGTTTCCCCCCCACTGACCTGTTCAGTCAATGGCCTAAAAGCACTGCCAAGGCCACCTACCTACCTCTCTGTTGTTATCCTTCTGAAGGAAAACAACACCCCATTTTTTCTGGAGACTCGATGACAGGGGAAAATCTAACAAGGGGCTTCCAAGCACCCACTCTACCATGTGGGAAAGGCATGCTCGAGAGCTAGGCACATCAGCAAGGTGAAAGGCAGCAAAGGATCCTGGCCCTGAGTATAAGCCACTTTGGGGCACTTAGAGGAGGAGACACCCATTGTCAGATGTGACTTACAAATATCACTTTGGAGCCAGGCATGGTGGCACACATCTGTAATCCCAGCACCCAGGAGGTGGAGGCAGGAATATACTGAGTTCAAGGGCAGCTTGGGCTATATGGTGAGCTCCAGGCCAGTCTGGGCTACAGGGTGAGATCATGCCTCTTAATTAATTAATTAAGTAAGTAAGTAAGTAAAAAGAAAAATCCAGGACAGTCCTGGATGTCCACACCTGTATATTTCCTGGTTCTCTTTGTTGTTTTTGTTAGGTGCCATCGAGTTGGTGTCTGACTCACAGTGACCCTAAGTACAACAGGTGAAATGGTATTGTTAGTGCTTCTCTGCTATTCATAGGGTTTTCCATGGCTGATTGTTTTTTGGGAGTGGGTTTCCGGGTCCTTCTCCCATGGTTCTCTTTAGGAGAGTCCAAATTAAGAGACCTGGACTTAGCCCTCAGATGAGCTGTCCTTTGTGCCCAAGGACTTCTGACACTAGGCAACAAGAAAAGTAACTCGGGTGGCAGAGAGACCAGGAGGACACCATGTACCTGCAGGTATAAAGGTTTGCCTTGTGTATGTGTCAGGAGCAGGCTGATGGGTGTGTCTCCCGTGCTTGTGTATGAATGCCTGTAGGAAGAGCGGAGGAGAAATGAGGGGAGGAGTATCGTTGTAGACTTCTTTCTGTTTCTCTTTTTTCATCTTGCTTCTAAGTCAGAGCATTGACTGAAATAATCATTATTCCTGCTCACCTTACAGTGACTGTCATAGTTCTATCATCTACATTTTTCCAGGTACCAGATATGATGAACAAAAAACCTGACAACAGTCCAGATTTGCAATCAGGTATAGAGATGGAGAAGGCTCACAGAAAGAATTAGTAGAGATTGAAATCTACATGAAGCAACTTGTCATTAGCTACATGGCCTGGAGTGAATGGTGGACCTTTCTCCCATTCATTTATCAAAGCATTGTTTCATTCAACCAAAATTTATTATATGCCAGGTACCTGTACTAAGCACTGGAGATTCATCCACTCATTCAAAAAGTATTTAAGTCCCTACTACATACCAAGCACTGATCAAGGAGTTGGGATGTAGTAGTGAATAAAATAGTGTTTCTATCCTCTTGGAACTTACATTAAAGTGGTGTGGGGCAGAGAGAGACACTAAGTCAATATATGATTAATATGTCAAGTGTTAAGTGCTATATAGAAGAATAAAGGGAGTAAAGGAAGAAAGGAGTCATGGATGATATTTTACATAGGATATCTCAGAAGGCCTCTAAGGAACTAATATTTATGCAGAAACCTGAAAAAAGCTAAGAAGGAGACACAGGTATCTGGAGAATGAGCACATCACAAAGAGTATAATAGGAATGACTTAATCAATTATACCTCAGTAAAGCTGAGGGTTTGAAGAATGACTCATTACACACAAAATCGTTTTAAGTTGCCTTAAATCTCTCTTAGAAAGAGGAAAAGTACAAATCAACAATAATCGTCTTACCTACTGAACATGAACAAAATGACCTTAAAATGAGACTAAAATGAGATAAATGTAAAAGAATTTTTAAAAGGATAGAAGCCTGTATAAATCTCAGGTTATGCTCTTTAATAGTTACCAGTTTTTACTAACAATCAGATCATGCATGCATCTATATTTGAAGGTCTTATCTATGAGTTAAATTGGCGCTGGCCTGAGTTCAAGAGCGAATACAAATGCAAAAAATGCCCTATGGTTTGGCGTTTTCAGTGAGTACTCTCTGACTTGCTTGGAACTATACGCTAGGCCTGTAGTCTGCACACTAAACTAGTCTCATATATACCATTTCCTGCTGCATTCAATTAGATGAAATTGAAATCCACCAAGATGTGACTTGAACTTCTTTATAAGGAAATCACTGGCTAGGAAACTCCTTAGCCTTTGGGATAAACTCCTTAGCCTTTGGGATAAACTCATTAGCCCAGGCTAAGACATTTCCACCATCAGTAAAATTCTAATTAGGCATTGAAGACTGGAATCCTCAAGCCATAAGGAGATTCTCACTTTAAATGTTTTAATCCAGGGCTTGGAGTGTAGCTCTGTGGCAGAGCATGTGCCCAGCGTGTTAGGCCCTAGGTTCCACCCCCAGCACTGGCAAAAGAAGAAAAGAAGAAGAATCATCATCTAACCTTTCAGTTTCTCTCACATTTTTCCTTAACTCTAACTTACAGAGATAATCGAGAACATACACACTTAAGTTCAGACCGAATGCGGCATTTTGGAGGAAAACCCCAGCTGAGCATACATGAGTATGTTTCAGCTCTGCCAGAAGAAAAATAGTTATGCATTATACATGGACTATAAAGACATTTTTTTGTAGGACTTACTTTAAAATGTTTGAATTTTAGAACTTGAAATGTTCCATGTGTTTTGTATTTCTTGTTCAGTTAGACTTGAAAAGATGTGATTGAAATTTCAGTCTCAGCATACATGTGGTATATCCCAGGAATGTGTAATAAAATATTATTATGTGGCCACGGAGTTTGTAAACAAGGTTTTTACACTCATTGCTGGTTATAGTTAAAAAGTTATTTATCCAATAAATATTTATTGAGTACCTATTATGTTCCAGGCCCTGTTTCAGGCACAGGAGCTACAACAGCTTATAAAGTTCGTACATTAGGGGGGAAAAAAAAACAGGCCATAACTAAATCTATATATAAATATGATGTCATGTCAGGTGATGAAGAAATTATTCCTCCTACTTTATTCAGGGAAAGAGAATTTGGGTGGGGCTGCTATTTTAGGGACGGCAAAGCCTCTCTCTTGAAATCTCATGTGAATAAAGACCTTAATGAATGAAGACAGGAAGAAGTGTCAGACACAGAGAGAGTGGCAGGCTCTGCTGGATGAGCTGTGGAACAGTCTAAATGCAGATGTGGCCAAGGCTGAGTGAGAAGAGACAGCAAGTGATGGGATGTGAGGTTTTATGTGAGCCCTCATGTCATAGGACTCCCCAAAGTGAAATTACCACCAGCTTACAGTGTTGCTTCATGTTTTGGAGGTTCAGGAGATGACAAGGAATTTCAATGAGAGCCTGCTCAGAAAAACTGGTCATAATTTTCTCTCGTGGGCCTGTGTTTCTGTGCAGTCCACCTGCCTGAAATGCTTGTCCTCACTCCTCTCTCTAGACAAGGAGAATCCCAACACCCCTTGTAGGGACTAATAGAAAAATATTCACTGTTGGGCTTGACAGGGATGCTCCAGGTATTAGTCTCAATTCTAAGATTACTATCCATTTTTCAAGGCTAAGCCATTCCTAAATTCAGAGTAGAATCTCAGAATCCCTAAAATCTTCCTGAAGGAAATCTTCCCACTCTCTACCAGTAGGAGAGCTCTCTAACATACTGAAATCTAAATTCAACAAATTTACCAGCCAACACAGAATAGGAAATGCATTGATTTGGAAGGAAATCTCACTGTAGGGGGGCATTTTTCCTTCCTGAAGATGCTCAGTACGAATAACACTGGGCACCAAAGAGACCAGGATAAATCAGATCAGCACCACTAGACCTTTGAAGGGGCAGGTTCTGAGTAAATTGCTTAGAGTCCAGAGGCAAACCAGGAGACACACCCTCTAGAACATGACAGATGGTATGTTGTTGTTGTTGTTGTTAGGTGCCATCCAGTCGGTATCGGACTCGTAGTGACCCCTCATAGGGTTTTCAGTGGCTGACTGTTTCGGGATTGCCTTGGGAGTGGATTGCCAGGTTCTTCTCCCATTTTTGCGGTGCTGGGGATGTATCTCGGGACCTCAGAGACTGCAGCTCAGTGCTCTACCAACTGAGCTAAATCCCAGCCCCCAACGGATGGTATAGAAGAGTGAAAAAGAGGTTTTGGAATAAAATCGCTACTTCCAACAACCTGCCACTCTATGTGTGCATAAACTGTAAAAGGAGTTATCTACTTAGTCATGTGGAAATACAGTGCCTTTAACAGCAGCTAACAATAGAGCAAATAAAAAAATACATATAAGACATATGTTTAAGGAATGTCTTTATGTGTGCAAAAGGAATTTTTTGTGTGGTATCTTATAAATATATACACATATTTGTAATTTTAAAAATACCATATATAATGAAAGCTCTGCATAAATATTTATAAAAATACTTTTATCTAAGTAGGCCAGTAACATTTAATATTTTTCAATAAATTCATATATGATATATACGTCAGTGCCAAATGGAACATATATTTTGAAATATGAACCCCAAGTTAAAACTCTCAGGAATCTGGAATAGAACGCAGGTATCTGCCAAAGGAAACTTCGGAGCAGTTGTCATTTGCAGAAGGGAAACAATGCTGAGTCTCTTATCTACATGGACTGTTTTACTTGTCAAATTTCTAGCATCACTTCAGCACAGTCTTGTATTTGATTTCCGACCTCATGGCCATTTGATCTGCCAACTACTATTTTCTTGGAGGCTTTTTAACACTCCACCCAAGTATTTTGCTTTCCAGAACACTTGTGTCCACTTCCTTTTCAACTTCACCTTAAGGTCGGGCATAGTTTACAACGTTGGCTTAACGTGCCACCTTCTAAGGTTTCAGACAGACCCTGAGGCTTCGTAATGATGACCTGAAGCTGATATGACTACGGAAACCCAAAGTCTCCTGGAGAGCCTCTGCAGTGTGCCAGGATTTCTACGCAGCTTCAGCGTCCCAGGGCTCGGGCCAAGGCCAGAGCGTCCAACCTCCCAGGGTCCCAGTCTTCTCCCCAGGCCAACCATGCGTGCGGGCTGAGGCCTCACTATCGGAAACCCTACCTTTCCTGTCGCCTACCAGGCGGACGAATAGAGGAGGAAGAGACCGAGACCGATTAAGAAAATTAACATTAATTCACCGGGTTCACGCTCCGACCCGGGAGCAAAGGGGCGGGGCTTGCTGCAGCAGTGGCCAGAATGACCGACAGGCGCAGGTGTCGCCACAGGCTGAATTTTACGCTCCGGGCTGGCAGCTGCGCCACTTGCGCCTCCTCCTGCGCCAGGGGCAGCAGTCACCCGCTTCCGCAGCTTTAGGTACAGCTCTTTGAAAAACCCCGAGGGGGAGGAAACACCTCCCGCTGCACAGGAAAAACCTGCTGCGTCTGTGTTTCTTTGCGTGCTCACTGCCTCAGCCCGGAGCCCCGGAGTCTCCAGGGCGCTAAATCCACTTTCCGGGTTTTGGCGACAGCTGCACCGGGAACGAGCTGGAAACTGACAGCACGCGACCCTCCCCTTTTCCCCTGAGTCGGGGCTGCGAGTGGCCTAGGGGAGCCGGGGCCAGGCTGGGGCGGCGCCGTCAGGTGGCTCGGCTTCCCCGGGGGTCCCCCGCCCGCCACACGGGAGCCTGGCACGGCCAGGTCGGCTGGGTGTGACGGGGAGAGGTGGTGGGGGTGGGAAACGAGTTCTAGCGTGGGTGTCCCGAGTGCCGGAGGCATCCTATTGTCCTCGGGCACAATATAGACGGCAGCACTCCAGCCTCCCTCTTTGAACGGAGCATCCCACGACCTTCTTTTTGTGCCGGGGAAGCCAAGAGTAGCGTCTCCTTAAAGGAAAGCCACATCCCTGGGGAAGGCGCTGGGGAGGTAACAGCGGGCACCCATTGTCCTCCGAGTGCTCACCAGCTCCGCCGCCGCTCACTCTCGCGCCTGCGCGGGGCTCGCGGGCGCTCCAGGCCGGGGCACAGGTACCGCGGTGGGAGGGACGCCTGCCGCCTGCGCCCTCTGCCCCGCCCCGCGCCGCCGGCCCCGCCCCGCGCCGCCCCGCCTTCCGCAGGTTGAGGGCGCGCGTCCGGCCGCTGCGCGCTCAGTGTTGCTCGCACCTTCCTGCCTTGCTGGTCGTCTGCGGTGCAGTAGCTGAGCCCAAACAGGAACAGCCCGGAGGCTCGGCGGCTGGCCTGAAGAATCCGCGAACACTCCGCGAGCGGGTAATGCTGTGAGCAAGGCGCTGTTCGGACCCACCCACTGGATCTGCGCGCACCGGCAGGGAATTCCTGCGCCCGGGGAAGGCGTCGGTGCCTGGCCCCGGGGCAGCGGCTAGAAGCCTCGATTGCTGCTGGTGAGTGGTTGCCAGCCCAGGCTGCTGCTTTACCTGTGAGCCGGTCCAGCCCGCGGCCGTGGTCGCTTCCGGCGCGCGCGGGTGTTAGGCTTGGAAACGTACAGGCAGCGGGGATATCCAGGGCACCGCCTTCTCAGCTGGTGTCTGAGGACTGAAGGGGACGTAAAGCAAGTGGAAAGGGGTTCGGGCAGCATGACCAGGACGCAGCGCTCAACCGTTTGTGCCCACTACTTTTCAGGGTGGGGCTGCTAGGCTGCATCGCCCCCTCCGAGCTATTGACGGAACCGTTCTGGGCGCGTTTTGCATTTTTCCATCCGAGAACAAGCCGCACTTGGCTACCGCGTCCCTCTCCTTATGGGTTTGCACCAGGGCCACACATGGGTGCACCGTGCAGATCTGTCTGCTGTAGCAGTGTCCCCTGGGTGCTCTCTCCTCTCTTGACGGAAGGCATTGTAGCTGGGGTTCCGACCTGCGGATCTGGCAGTTCAATTATTCATTTTTTTTTAACTATGATTTCTGATCAGCAGAAGCATTTACAAGGTTCCCCCTCCTCCTTCTTAAAATTAAGTGCCGTGATACAGACAAGTGAAGACAAATGGATCAGGCCAGTCGGGTTTTTTTGTTATGAATTATTATACTCCATCCCCCTCTCGCCTTTAGGAGGCATGTGTTTCGTCTTATAAATAGAAAGTAGCATATTTTTTGGCAAGACGTCCTTTATACTGTACAGTCTAGGAGAGGTCAGTTTAAAAATAAATATGCACTTGAATGTTACGTTACCGAACTGGGCTGTGGCTGGGACAAGCTGCGTGGACTGCAGCATCAAAGCCGAGAGCACAGCTGTGTTGAAAGGAGTAAAAGCCCCAGAGTGCAGCCCAGGCTGACAGTCAAGTAATTACATTTTGGTTTAAAAAAAAAAAATGTGAGCGAATTAAAATGAGAATGGGAAGAGGAATGTCAGGAGGGTATTGCAACATGAATCTCTCCAGCCCTGGTGTGTATTTGGGGGAGTGGGCTGCTGCTATGTGCTAAGAGTGTGGGGGGCTGTGGGGAGAGAACTGATACATGTGTTAGGGAGACAAAGATTCCTTCCCTACCCCCCAGCTCTTAGCCTTCATAATATCCTAGAGTTTCTTGGTGGGGTGGGGGTGGGTGGGAGGTGTGCTGCCTTTAAAAGAAGAAAAAAATTAGAAAGGCAGTAGATGTCTCCTACTTTAATAGCAAAGCCAGTCTTGGGACTTCCCCTTAACTAATGAGTAGGAGAAAAAAGGCTCACCAGGAAGCTAGCAAGGATGGCCAGGGGTATCCCTAAGTCCATTTAAAAGACTCATGTAATGTTCAAACTTATAAAAGATCTTTCATCCAAAAACTAGGAAATGCAGCTTCTCTTCTTTTCTGCATAGTTCCAAGTCTCCTCTTTAACACCACTTGGAATTTGCATAGGCAGTTAAGAATAAGATACACAGGTATGTGTGTGACACAAAACCTTTTTAGAATAAAGCACTCAGAAATATGGCAAGACAGTTTGTGAAGTGTTTAGTGCTGTCATGTGTGAAATAAGTGATAAAGATCATTTTCATATTCAAGAAATAGTTGAAAGTCCTTCATCAAGGGTTCCAAAGAACATGGGCTTCACCCATGGCATAAAACAGGACCATTATTCCTGTTTCTTCTTTCTGTGTCCTGGCAACTTCTGGGCTCACAGATAAGAACTTTAGAGGAGGACTTTGGAAACCTTTCTGGGTTGTACAGCAGTTTCTGTTTTCCAGCGATGTCATCTGCTAGAGATTTACATTATGGATTCCATGATTGGAACATAGTGCTGAGGCTGTGGTAGCCCCTGCAGACATGAAATAAGATGAGCTCCCCCTCCTTCACTCTGAGCCTTGAAATATCTGTTTCCTATCTCAACGGGATGTGGAAAGGCAGCTAGAGTAATAAGTGTTGCACATTTTCTTTTTGCTTTTTATTGCAAATTTAAGTGTGGTGCAAGATGCATAAATACAAAGCCATAACAATGATCACAAGAGGGACTCCCCTGAGCTAGTTTGCCCTGTCTGCTCTCCAGCTTTTCGTTTTATGTGGTGTTTTGCTTTATGTCCAACATGTTCACAAAAGCTGCCCTTTTCCACTTATAAAATTCCTGGTATTCAACAGTGTTGGGGATAAAATGAGTTAACCTATATCACCCAAAGATTTTTACCAAGCCATAAAATTTTCACAAGCTCTTTGCCCATTAACCATAGCATTTATCCAGTGGTTGGAATACACTTGACACCCTAAAAGCTTTCAGGCAGACTGCTCTGGTTTTTTTGTTTGTTTGTTTTTGATTATATAGGTTCTTGCTTTTAGTCTGATTTTGTATAGGCCTGATCTAATTTCTTTCTAATCAAAATCTTGTGAACCTGTTTTTCTTTTCTTTGATTGATTAAGAACCTAAAATCTTTTTTTGTGGTATTGGGGGATTTCACCCAGGGCACTCCAGCACTGAACTGTACCCAGTCCCTTTTTTATATTTTTATTTTGAGACAGTATCTTGTTAAGTTGCACAGGCTGCCTCTGGCCTCAAACTCATGATTCTCCTGCCTTGGCTTCCAAGTTGCTGAGATTACAGGCATACGCCATGGCGCCTGGCTAAACTGTATTAAACGCTGTATGTTTGCCAGAGAACAAGTATAGCCATTTCAAACTAGTAGATTCAGCCAGCCACAAAATCTCTACCAAGCATGGAAGCCAGAGACCTCTCCTAATATACCACATCGTTCATTACTTTGGATGTTAAAAGTACTTCCTGCATGAAGCCTATCATTTGTGCCAAGCACTCTTCGCGGTGCTTCACCTTGACTATTATTTCTAATAATCATTCTATGAAAGAACTGTTAATATCCTCATTTTAAAGGTGTAGAGACTGAGGACAGTCTCTACTGTTACATAACTTGCTTGAAGATATACAGTAAAGAATATACCTAAACATATACGTGCACTTTAACAACACAATATGTGTATACTTGAGTGGCTAAGTCTACATGAAAGTCTGAAGCTCTTTGAGTTAAGGAGGTGAGAAAGGATATGGAAGTTCTTGTGTCTCTGGGTCAGACTGCCTGGCACATAGCCCATTTCTGGGACTTAATACTTGCGTGAAGTTGGGCGAGTAACTTAGCTTGTCTCTCTCAGTGTCTTGATTGTAAAAATGATGATAATAACTCCACTTGGAGGATTCAAGGAGTCAAACAGAGTAGCACACTCAGAAGGGTGCCTGGCCAAGAATAGCCACAGGAAAAGGTTGATGTCTTTATTGTTGGTTTTGTTGTTTCATTAGGGGTTCTCTCATTTAACATCATAGCAGTTCTTTGAGATAGTTGGTATAGTGCTTCTTTTCCAGATGAGAACACAGGCTCAGAATGGTTTAGTAACTTGGACAAGATCACACAACCAAGTAAGTAGCAGAGTCAGGGTTTGAATTCATGGCTTTCTGACCTTGTACTGAATAAAGCACCCTCACCACCTGGAGGAGGGGGAAGGGAAGCTATTAAATCTGACTATTGTCATGGTTTTGGCCTCTGGCAAGGAACTGGTTTTGTATTGCTTATATCTCCTTGTATCAGTACCTAAAGGAAGAGGACAGTAATTGCCAGCCTTAGGGAATACAGTGTGAATTATTTTATTATTAACAATGGCTCAGTCCCATATATATGGCAACCTCATTCTTCTACATCAGATCTAGCATAAAACTGTTAAACAGTGGTTTAACTTATACCATATACAAAGAGGTTTACTGGGTGAAAATGTGGGACTCTGGGATGAGAAAGCAGGCCATGCGGGAGCCAGGGAGGAATATGGCTCCCATGTGGACTATATCCTTGCTTCAGGGTCAGGAGGAGTAGGGTAAATGTCCACCATATCTGGATGGTCTCCATGTGAAAAGGCCTGGCCCTTCAGTCCCTGCACTCAGTTGCTGTGCAGTGCATCTTTGGTAATGATGTTGCCCGGATAGCCAGGGGAAAGGCAAGAGACTGGGCAAGAAGAACAGTTGTACACATGCCCTGGATGCTCATAGATAAACTTCTGGTGGGAAAGGTAGAGCAATGAGGCTTTGGAACCTTGGGTGTTAATTCCCAGGACAGCGTACCAGGCCTCCACTGCCTTTGATGCTCTGGGCTTGTGATTACCTGTGAAGTCAGCCCAGGGGGCCGCTGGTACTATAGTACAGATTCTGGAAGGGATGTTAGAAATAACTCAGGTTGCCCCCAAACCAAGGATAATTGCCCTGGAGCTGTCCAACTCTATTTGGAATTTTCTCTTTTCCTGCCCTCTCCCTTTAAAGGCTACAAAACATAACCCCACCCCAAAAATGAATAGCCAAATAGTTAAGCAGTAGTTAAGTTTCTTTCCTTAAAAAAAAAAAAAAAAAGCCTGTTTTGCCCTTGATGCACTTCAATGCCAAGTTTCACAAGAGTTGAATGATAATGGGTTGAATTGGAATTTGAGTGCCTCTGGTGGAAAAGTTTTTTAAATTTAACTGTATAGCTTTATAATATGAAGTGTGACACTGATATTAAAAATACTACTTTCTTTTTGTTTGCTTTTAAGACAGAGTCTCTATAGCCCAGCCTGGCCTTGACTTTGCTATCTTTCTGCCTTAGCCTCCGGAATGCTGGGATTATAGGTGTATACTACCATGCCTAGCAAAAAGGAAAAGAAAAAGGAAAAGGAAAAGAAAAAAGTGTTTTTAAGTAACCAAGCAAACTGTAAAAGCAGATGAACTCCAAACTAGTGTTTGCTTGATCTCAGATATTCTAGCTCTTGAATCCAGTGAGCCAGGATCTGTGTCATCTATTAGCATAGCTATCGTGCTAATAATGATATGAAGCCCTGGGTTGGAATTCAGAGCAGTGCAGCAATCTGGAGCAGCCTGAGCAGGCTGGAAGGGAGGAACTTCAAAGGCAGGCGTGTATTTAGACAGCTTACACATTTGGGAATCTGTCATGTTCTGGTGACAACTTGAAGGTCATATTTATAGATACATCATGCCAATGATAGCTCACTGTCATGCATTTAGTTGAAAAAGACCTGTTCTTTTCAAATATATCATGACCATTTAGGCTACACATATTTTAAAAACAAGCAAAGGCATTTTGGGTGAAATGTGGTATTGCCATTTTGGAATGTGTTTGATTTCTTCCCCCTTTTTATTTATTTTTTTAAACTTTTTCGCCTAGGGTCAGTTCCGTCTTAAAAACATTGATTTTACTCCAGCAGGAGACAAGGCAGCACTTTTTTGGGTGACTAACTGGTCACAAGGTAATACCTCCTCTTCTCTAGAGGGCTGATCTTCTCCATCTGCAAAGAAGTGGGGGAAGGGAGGGGCTCTGTATTCTCCAAGCTCCTGGCTCTAAATTTCTATAATTCTAATTCTCTTTTTCCTTTTTTTTTTTTTTTTTTTTGCAGTACTGGGGGTTGAACCCCGGGCCTCGTACCTGCATGCTTTGCAAGTGCTGGACCACTGAGCTGCGCCCCCAGCCCATTTTTTTATTTTTTGAGACAGGGTCTCCTTAAATTGGGCAGACTGCCTATCAAATTTGTGCTTCACCTGCCTCTGCCTCCCGAGTTGTTGGGATCACAGGCGGTGCACCACCACACCCGGCTCTCTTTTTTTCCTTATCTGAGGCATTTTTACAGTATCTTGTGCCTTATCCTGTCATGGCCTTATTACATTTACAGTGATTTTTTTGTTTTTTTGTTTTTGTGATAGGGTCTCATTGTCCTTGAACCCCTGATCTTCCAAGTGCAGGGATTACAGGTGTATGCCACCCTGCCTGGCTACAATGATCTTTTACTGACTCATGTGGCTGCCTAATTAGACAGACTGGAGGTAAGGGACTAAACCTACTTTATCTTGTCATACTTCTTCTTTTTTTTTTTTTTTACAATAGGAACTAATGACAAAGTGGACAATCTAGTCCTAGTTGTACTGTCTGATTCTTCCTCTAGCATCATCTTCTCCTTGTTGGTAAGTCAGAAGTCATTATCACTTACCTAGTTAAGTCTTGCTTTAGTAAAATCATTTCTCCCTTGGCTATAGATCATTCCTATACAAGGGTAGGTGGGCTTAGTTGTAAGGATTATCCAGCTGTATTATGGAAATTGGTGGAACCCACACCAGGACCTTCTCAAAGTCTTCACAGCTGAGCAGTTATGACTGTGGTACCCAGGTGTCCACCTAGAGCACAGAAGAAGAGTGGTTGGGTCTCCTGTTGCTGGCCTAGATCTTTCTCCAAACATGACTCTGAACCATTTGTGTGTGGGTGTCCGTGTTTATCATCTGTCCTTACACATGGGGTGCATCATTGCTGTGGCCTCAATTGCTAGAATAATGCCTGGCACTTCATCGGCCCTCAGCAGTGTGCTTGCTGTTGAATAAATATGTGAGTGGGCACCATGGGGTGGGCGAAGGCACACACACACCCCATCTCACTGGGTGAACCAGCTGGAGCCTCGTGGCTGCCTGTATGCATGTCCTAGTGCCTGCCTGCAAATGGTTCTCTTGCTCTGAGATGACTTCGGAGTGAAATGTCTTCCAGGATTTTGTTGAGCTTTGGCTGGACGGTTAGCCAGTGCACGTCGATACTGGTGGGTTTTGTTCTGGATCTGTTGAAGAAGGCTTTAAGCCGGACACAGGGGAAGCTCACCTGGGAAGGCGATGCTGCCCTTGACAGCCCAGCACAGCACACTCAGCCGGTCACAGGGGCTGCTGTGTGGCGAGGCAAATATGAACTGCTCTCACATTCCAGTTTTTACTCAGGTGTGGAATTAGGCTATTGGAGCCAGAACATTTAGGAATGTCTTACACTATATTTAAAATAAGTGAGGTAAGCAGTGATTCCAGTCCAGTCCATTTGGTAGGTAGATCCAATCCCAAGTTCTTTTTTTTCCCCTTTTGTCTCCCTTTATTGGTAAATGTTGGTGGGTTACAGAGTAATACAGCATTGGCTTTTTCCATTATGCAACTATTCAATCCCAAGTTCTAAAAGAAGGAAACGGGAGAAACTCCCACAGTGGGCTTCTGGCCCATCTTGTTCCTTCTGCAGCTCTAGTCTTGTGGAATAATTACTTATAATAACCGCCCTTCCCATGGAGTTGGGCCTTTGCCAAGCTCCTCGTTGCTTGCCTCTAAGAAGACTCCCACCATTATTATTTCCCCTGTCTAGATAAGGAAACTGAGGCTCCCAGAGGAAGTCACTGGCACTGCTTGATACTCTTAATTTAAAACCAGGAAGGATGGAAAGGGATGATGAAAATTGTATAAGCTGGCAACAAGTATTTTGATTCTTAGGATACCCTTTAATTTCATTAAACATATATTTCTTCTTGAAATTTCCTAGAAGCCAGATGTTTCTGCAAATACTTAGAATCACAGAGTCATAACATTTCACAGCTGAAAGGGACCTTAGCCCTACTTTCTCACTTCCATATGGTAAAACCGAGGCCCTAAGAATTTCAGGGACACGGAGCATGAATCTTTGTTCTTGGCCCAGTTCTCTTACAAACATTTTTTAGACAAGGAAAAGGCAGAAAATCTTCCTTGTACTGTATTAGTAGATACTAACATAATTTCTTTCATTAAAAAAGAGAAAGATTGGCGCCACCTTTCTTGGGCTTCCACCCCTTTACCACTGTCCCAGAAGCACTTTGCATAAGCCCTGATGACTTTAAGGGACATTGTACACAGTGAAGAGCCACTATCCTAATGTACTTTGTCTCTGAATCTCGAGCACAAATGAATGTGTAATTGTTATCACACACCAGGGCTGCTCCTTAGGTTAGGGCCACCAAACAGAGGTCTCTCCCAATTGCCCAGATGTTCCCTCTCCCTGCTCTTCTCCCTCCCTCCATCCCTCACCTCTGCAGTCCCAACTGCCACTTAGACTCAGCTGCAAAACTTCCTAGGATGTGGCCTCTAACTCAAGCCGCTTCAGGCTTCTTCCTCATCAAGCCCTACCTGGCCTCCCTGTGAATCTTAATCACACACCTAGTTGTTTCTTTGGGACCCCACAGATGGAGCTGTCACCCAGCAGCTTATCAAGTAGTTAAAGGAGATAACCCTTTGCTCTTCAGTCTCCTTTCATCTCTCACACCTCACCAAATCTATCTGCTGTGGCTCCACTTTTGCCACCTAGCTGCCCTTGTCTGATGGGCACTGGCTTCAAGAGCCCCGCAGGAAGTGGCTCCCCCAGATAGGTTCCAGCAGAGCAGGCTATGGAAAGGCCTGCTGGTGGGGTCTGTTAAGGGAATCTCAGAGGGCTGTAGCTTTTCCAGCCACTGCCTTACAATGTCAGCTCACAGTAAGCTTGTGGTGAACTCAAATGCCCAGGTCTGTTTTTATAAGAACTCCCAGCCACATCCTGCCTCATTCTGCACTTATGTGATTATATAATTAGCCTTAACCCAAATGCACAAGCTCTTGCTTATTGTTACTCAGTTTATTCCTGTGGACTTCATCCTGCCCCTACTCAAGTCCTTCAAAGTGGTTCTGGACCCCAGTTTGTCACTGGCACATAGAGACCTCCTGTGGGTTCTAAGCTTTCCATGGATCAGTGCATGTGCAGTGTCTTTCAAGTCAGTTGGCCTATCAGCAAGATTCCTCTTGGGCTTTGCCAAACTGAGCATTTGATATGTAATCTGTCCATCTAGCAACTATCACAAAAGAAGCAAACTAAAGGGAGGCACTGAGTGAACTTCTTATCAGTACCTACTGAATGCATATTTCCTCAGTGCTCAAACCTCAGAACTTCACCAAAGATAGTTATGATAATCACCAAGAAGTCTCTTGTCTGTTTTTTGAAAATCCAGTCATTTGCCTATGTGTACTTTTAAATCTACTCTCTCTAGTTTTTCAAAGGTTCTAAAAAGTGATCAGAAGGAGAAGAGTATGTATAAGACCTTAGGATGTTACTCCTTTTTAAGTCCTAGGAATGTGGACTCACATGAAGTATAAAGTCCTTTCCCATGACTGTTCTCCACCTTAGGCTTCTCTTTTCTATAAAATGTCCATTGTAGTTTCTTGAGATTTCCCAATACCTTTGAGGCCACGTAAGCCAAGTCTCCCCCACCCCCTCCCCTTAAGCCATTTCCTTGGGAAAGGAGAGTTCAGGAGAGCAGGCTAATTGTTTCTCCAGGGCCTCATTCTTTAAGTTTGACTTGAATATAACCAGAGCATCTGATTCATTCTGGTGACTGTGCTGTCAAATTTTCCTTGATCTTAACACTATTTGCACATTGCAGTCATGGATAGAAGTCATTTCCCTTTTAAACAACATGTCCACAAATATTTGCCCCCATCCCAGGATATGTACCATCCTGTAGAATTACTCTGGCTTGCATTGGTACGCTGTTCAATTATCACCCTCCATGGATAGGGGAGGTTGTCTTACATGGAAAAATAAAAGAAAGCCTTTGTCATAAGAAAGGTGGTAACAGTTCCTTGTTAAATGTTTTTTTTTTCCCCCTGTAGGAGTCATAGAAAGACTCCATCTTGCATTTTCAGCAGGGCAGGCAGGGTTGAAGAGGAAGCAAGTCAAAGCAGTCCCTTTTATGCTTTCTCATTTGTTCGTTCATCCTACAAAGGTTTATTCAGCACCTACTATGAATGAGATAGTTCTTTCTCCTAGATGATAGCCTGGTGGGGAAGACGGTGAGGTAAGCAGTGATTCCAGTCCAGCATGAGAGTCAGTGGGTGTGAAGTGTTCTAGTGGTGTTGGGGGTGCTCGGGAGGCCTTGGGAACTGGCCAGTAGTATTACTGTGAGAGTAGGCAGCCCCCCCCGCAGGCTGCCTCGTGGTCACCTGCTGCCTTATCTTCAGGCTGTTGCACCTGAAGGGTTTTAAGCAAAGAGAGAGAAGGTTGCATAAGTATTCCCGATAGCTCACTCTGATATAGTTTGTAGAGGGGAGGGGAGGCAAGGAGACAAGTGGGGTTCAAATGCCCTTGTGCAGCACTGAGATGGTGAGGGAGGGTCAGAAAAAAGGTGGAGGCAGAGGAGTGGGCAAAGGGAGACAATGATAGGACCTGACATGGAGGTTGAGACGGGGAGGAGTCAGGATGGAACCTGGGTTTGGAGCTTGGATGACTTCCTGCCATTTACCAAGAGAAGAAAACGTAAGAGAACTGTGCCATGGGGCAGGGCGAAGAAAGAGGGAACATCTGAGGAAAGCCAAGGAGAGCGGTCTAAAGCAGGAGACAAGTACAGTGCTTCTCAAACTGCGAAAGGCCCCGGGTTTTTCATTGTTGTTGTTTGTTTCACTTTCCAGCCTGCCTTATAATGATGCTACTGTGCACAATGAAATATGTGGCTTGGGCCACACGCAGCTCCCACGCAAGTTGAACAATGCACAATCCCCAAACTATCAATAGCCTATTCAGTTAAGGCAAAAAACAATCCTCTGATCACATGTTTGATTTTATAGCTATGTCAAAAAGCTTAGTTCTAAGAGTTTACTTTCAATTTCTCTACTTATGGATTGGCTTTGGTCCACGGACCTACTTCGAGTAGCAGATCTGCAGACTTAAGTAGGTGTGTGTAGGCTAAAGGTCCAGTGTGGGAGTTATCATTAGAAGTGGTAGTCAGAGCCATGCTCAGGGATATGACTGCAGAGGGATTGTTGTCGAGGGGTAGGGGCTGGATAGCAACCATCCAACCCTGTGGAAATGCCAACGTTTAAGCCAGGGATTCAGACTTTTCCTGTGAGGGGGTCAGTTAAGATTTCAGGCTTTGAGAACCACATACAGCCACTGTCCTGATTATTCACTTCTGGCTTTGTAAGACCAAAGCAGCCATCCTGGGCTTTCTCAACCTCCGTGTCACTGAGATTTGTTTTGGGAACTGTCTTTTGCATTAGAAAATGTTTAGCAGCATTCTTGGTCACTACCTAGGAGTTGCCAGTAGCACAGTCCCCTGGCCCAGGTCATGAGGATCAAAAATGTCTGCAGATATTGCCAAATGTCACCTGGTTTGCAAAACTACCCTCAGTTGAGAAACACAGCTATAGGCAATACATCAACGCCCAAGGGGAGGCTCTGTAAGTGATACAGCATAGATGTAAATTTTATAAAAAGCATCTTTGCGTACCTTGTTCTTTTTGCACCTACCGTCCACCTAGAGGTAGGAGACATAAAATCACAAAACCAGAAAACAGGAAAATAACAGTTTACATAATATTAGCTCTGTACAAGCCCTAAGAATGCCTCTGAGCCACGGAGCAAGGAGGCTGGATTACGTGAGGTGAATTAGAGAAGACTTCCTTGAGGAAGGAAGTGACTCTCAAGCAGGTCTCAGAGGATATTATGCATAGTAGCTTATGGTAAGAAGGTAGGAGGGCATTCCATATAAGGAACATAGAGTTTCAGAAAGTTGGGGAAGTGAAGTGTGAGTAGCAAGAGAGGGGAGCTGTTTTCCCTGGGGAAAGCCTTGTGGCTGTACACTGTCACACGTATATGCTTCCTCTGGGAAAAGAATTAACAGTACTTTACAATATTTTCTAAGAACAGGATGTTTGTTTTTTTTTTCCTTGAGGCTCCAGGGGATTTTATTGCTTTAAAATTTTAATCTTTTGACCTCTACCACAAAGCCAGATTCCTTTTGAGATTCTTCTTGACAATGAAAAAAATACTGAGAAGTCTTAGTGAATTAGAACTGGAGGGGCGAGTGCCTAGGACCTTTTTATTCACTTCCAGTTTCTGACAGGGTCAAGTTAGCATCTCTGCTTCTCACAGCTGTTGAGATCTCAATGCCTCATTTCCACTCGGTGCTGCTGGACATCAGGAAAGATAGCCTTGGTTGGCGCTTTTCCTGTTATCAAATCGACAGGGCAGCCATAGTTGAAATTCTAGATCCTCCACCTTTTGGCTGATTGACCTGAGACACTGGGCTTAATCTAAGACTGTTTCTTAAGAGGCCTGCTCTTGGTATTTCACGGGATAAATACCTGCCTGGCCCACTGCAAGCACTCAAATGTTAGTTATAACTCTTCACATATGTAAATGCTTTAGAGAATCAGACATTTCAAATTCTCCACTTTCAAGAGAATAGACTTGCATTTATAGGTTGGTGCTTGGGACCAAATCAGTCTGTTTCTTATGATGGAAGATCTAGCAAGGGCTGTGGATTGAATACTTCCAAATTTGAAGTTCACTGCATGCCATGTGTTCTGGGAGGCAGAAAGCTAAGGAAGGCCCAGTTCATACTCACAGAACTTTCAGCCTACTTAGAGGATGTATTCATTCATTCATTCAACAAATGTATGTGTATAGACAAGTGTACAGTTAACACTGGGGAGTCTACCATAGAAGTGGTTGAGAATGGATTGACTACCTCAAGATTACAAATATACCCAGTGCTCGTATGATGCAGAGAAGCCATGTTACAGCCCATCCAAAGAGCATGAATGATTTTAGAGAGTCCTAGTAGGATGGGTCTATAGCCATACCACCCTGGCATCCCATCTCATCTGATCTTGGAAGTTAAGCAGGGTCAGGCCTGGTTAATACCTAGATAGAAGACACCTGGGAATACTATGTGCTGTAAGCTTGGAAGAAGGACCTGCCATCCTACTCCCAAAACAATCAGCCATTGAAAACCCTGTAAATAGCAGAGAAGCACTGACAGTAGTGCCGGGGATGGGACAGTGTCGGGGAGTGTTTCATTCTGTTATACATAGGGTGGCTATGAGTCAAACCTGACTCAAAGACACCTAACAACAACAAGTAGGATAGAATAGAAATCCCATATGTGTCGTTTCACCACACTGGGAAAATAGAGTATTCAGGGGACCTAAATTTGAGGATATATCATAAAGGAAAAAGACTGAGAAATTGGCAATCTAAGATAGTCTGAGTCAGGAAGCCAAAATCTGATTTTCTAGACACCTGGCAACTTATTTTGGATGATTTAATATTACTGTTGCCAAAACTGCAGTTTTGCATGGAATAATTGATGACTTAAATGTTAGTAGTTTCTTTTGTGATCAACTTGTGAAAGTTCCTTGCTTTTGAACAGTTTAGAATGAATATCCTGGCTGACTGTTGCTGAAGTCTTCACTGGCAAAATCTTTTCCTGTAATGATAATGTCCTTGTATTGTTGCAGACCTAGTTGGATCCATTAGTTAAGGAGCATGTGAGCAATGCACAGCAGTGGCCTTATTAGATTCCTACCCATCAAAGTAGAGTTCTTGTCTGGGTGCTTTGGACCAGCCCTAAGGCTGATGTAAAAATCCCACATAAAACCAGTCATGCAAAATGAGCCAGGCATGAAAGAACCTGCCCTCTGCCTGCCTCGGTAGAACTGTCAGGGGTCAATGTCCATACTGAGTTCTCCCAAATAACTTACTTTTATAGGGAAAAATGCCCTAATGGCTTATCTTCAGAAGTGTTGATACCTTATGAAGTAGGCATTCTGTCATTCAGTTTTTTCTCTAAAAGATCTTTCGAGTGGTACAGTTATATCCTATAAACATGAAGAGTATACAAAAGTTAGCAGTGAGTCTCTCTTAGGGTATTTGTGGGCCCCTACCTTGTGAAAGGAAAGTAAATACAAGCGGTAGCTGAATCATAAATGAGAAGTCCATTTATAAATAATTGAAGGTGAGGTGTGACAGACTTTCCAAATGGGCCCATAAAAGACAGTCTGTCCAGTCTAGTGAAGATTTGAACAACAGAGCTTAGTGGTCAGGAACTCAGCTAATGGAAGTTTCCAGTCTTGCAGCATAGAGTTCTGTCCTCAGTTTAGATGATATGGGGAGAGGATAAGAATCTAAAAATAGAAAAGGCATCTTATCTTCTAAAATGGGCAGGGTGGAACAGACTAGAAATATGGAAAGCATGCCGTTCAGGATGCTGTTGACTGGGTGTTCTCTGTTTATACTGATTTCTGCCTTAGGTTTTGATTTAAGTTCATTGTTGAATTTCTAACACTATATGATTTTTCTTTTCCCTTTAAATTTTAAAATTCTTTGTCTGGTTTGCAAAAGCCTTCCTGCAGAGGTTTACAAAAGGATTGGCATGAGTGCCCCACTTTGTATTAATACCTTGGTTTTCTGATCCAAAGATTGGTTGGTCATTTCTGTATTAGTGAAAGTATAGCCATGTTTGAACAGAAAGCCTTTCAAGGGAAAGTCTGTGAACGTGTTTATATGGTGTGAGACCACCTGGAAATTAGCCTGGTAGTGTCCCTATGTAGGAGGGTTAACACCATCCTTTTGCATATCATCAGAAGACTCCAGGGAACCACTTATCCCCTTGTGAGGTCCTTGTCCCATGGCACATTCATTGCCCCCTCCCAATCCTCCATTCCAACCCATTCCATCTATCAAGAAACCAGGGTTTCTCCTGGGAGAAGCCAAAATCTATTCTCTTGTAATTTCTGCTTAGTAGCCTTAGGGCCTCCCAGAACAAGTTAATCCATTTTCTATTACAAGTAAATGAATCCTTCAGATCCCTAAAGATTAATTTTCCCTCACTATTAATTTTCTTTCAACTGTTATAGTATTCTTTCAGCTTCTTACTTGTCCTTTCACCTCTGGTTACCCTCCTCAGAACATGTAGGAACATGTTCCAAGTAGCCTTGATCCCTTCTAAAGTGTGGAGCCCAGGATCCAGTAGTTTTCTAGAGGCTGAATACAGTGAAATTCTTATTTTCTCCTCTTGCTTGGCAGCAGAGAGAAATAACCCAAGGATGATTGTGGGTGGGAAGGTGGTTGAGGGTGCTTGGCCAAGTCATTGTCCTTCCCTAGGACTGTTGGTTTGGACAGGAAAGAATAATAACTTAACATTTTTGCTTGGAGTACAGAGGGTGATGCTGTGGCTGGGTGCTAGAAGGAAGGGTGAATGGTTACTGTGCTGAGGCAAAGGGAAACATGATCAGAGGTTGAGATATCCTGGAAGGATATGATCACCAAGCCAGAAAATGGAAGTAGAACAGAGGCTCACTTCCTGCAAGTAGAAGAAAGGAAAAGGACTCTTGGTCCTTTAGGATAGTGGACTCCCTCACCCCACCTGCCTATTTTCATCCGTGCATTTTAAATTAACCTTGCGAACTCTTTTATTGGATGCATGAAGTTTTTTGTACCCTTTCTCCCCACTAAGATTAATCTAAAAACAATTAGTAGGCAAACCAAACATTCTTTTCTTAAAAGAAGTGGAATTATTTTTTAACCTCAACCTCTTTGTATTTTTCGGAACCTGGTGAATTGCCAGTGCAGTCAACTCTGAGTAATTTAGGAACTGATTTTTTAGTCTGTAATTTTTTTTTATTATCCCCTGCTGCTTTTCCCCACCTGCTGGCTGTTGGTCTATTCTGGTATTTTCAGCTTTGTTTGCTAAAAAGATGATAAAAGAATAAAGCAAACAGGGCAAGTTGGCACATGTCTGTAATCTCAGCACTCAGAAGGCTGAGGCAGGAGAACATGAGTTTAAGGTCACCCTGGGCTACACAGTGAGATCTTGTCTCCAACAACAACAACAACAACAACAGTAAAAATGAAGCAAAGGATTGCTTCAGTGTTTTTTCCTTAATATAGTCATTATTGCAGTGATTTTTATTATCACTGTCATAGATGCTCAAGACGGTCACAAGTAAGTAACTGAAATTATATAGCTGAGTGCAGGGGTTAACAGTCCAGGCCTCTGCCTTCCTTATCAAAAGTGTGGCGCCTAACAAGGTCCTTTGTCCCCCACGTGCCTATCAGCTTGTGTCTGTCAACTTGTCCTCTGGGGGCTTGTGTGTCGCTGTGATGATGAAAGCTATGCCACTGGTATTTCAGATACCAGCAGGACTGCCCATGGTGGACAGGTTTCAGCTGAGCTTCCAAACTAAGAGTAGGGAGAAGGACCTGGCAGCCCACTCCTGAAACAGCCATTGAAAACCCTATAAAAAGCAGAGAAGCACTGTCAAGTATAGTGCTAGAAAATGAGTCCCCCACCTCCCCAGGTTGGAAGGCATTCAAGAAACGACTGGAGAAGATTGCCTCCTCAAATTAGAAGTGACACCTTAATGACAGGGATGGAGTAGAGCCTCTGGTACCTCCATTTGCTATTGTGGAACTACTCAAAATGAGAAAAAACAGTGGTTACAACAGTGGGCTCCAACAAAAATGATGTGCATAGCAGTGTTGGATAAAGTTTTATCCTGCTGTGTTTAAGTTGCTATGAGTTGGACCCGACTCCACAGTACCAACAAAAGGTCCTTTGTTTTGTTTCTTGAAATCCTTGGATTTCTCACACATACCTGTAAGGGAGAGCATGTCCCTCCGCAGCCAGACATCAATCTGCTGAACATCCTGTCCCACCTTGAGAGAGGATGCCAGGTGGCTGGCCGGGGAGCTGGACTCTTTTTGATGGCAAATCCTTCCTGTCCAGTGCTCAGAACTGGGGTATTTCCCAAAGAATCAATTTCCCAGATGAGTATTATCTCAAGTGTCATCTTAGTGGGGAAAGGGAAGCAGACCGTGACCTCCAAGCTAGGAGAAAATCATGGAAAGTTCAGGTTCCAGGGTCAAGGGAAGAGCTTTTGAGATAGAGCTGTGCAGAGGAACCTTTCTTTCTGTCTGCCTTTTAAGTTTCAGGAAGGTGGCAGGAGTGGAGTAATGATAGCTAAAGGAAGCTGCAGATGAAGGAGTACAAAATGCAGACAGCGCGGAAAGCCCTTGATTGCAGGAAAGGGCTAAAGGTGGGGAAAAGGAGGCCCTAGTGTCAGCGACCAGCATCTTCAGTGGCTCGATGCCCCCGAGTTCGTGCTGACGGTAGAGTCTCAGCTGGGATACAAGACTCTTCATCTGGCTTGTGAGGCACCAGGAGGGCTCACTCCCCACCACTCATCTCATCAGTTCCATTCTGGCCTTGTAGGAGCCCTTCCAGTTTATCTCTTCATCTTCTCTTCTGCAGCCACTACCCTCCAGCAAGCAGCTCCCTCTTCTTTCTGGGCTGAGAGCAAAGCCCATTGGACGTACCCCAGGTCCCAGCTCTCCTGCTCTGATTCAGCCTTGGTTCTGTCTGCTGCCATGTTTGTCAGTCACCAACGGTCTCCTGGGCCTAAGCCTCCTTTTCTTAAAACGAGGACCGGGAGGACTTCATGTCAAGGCATCCAGAACCATTCCACCATGAAATGTCCACCTAACACTAGCCACCCCCCCCCCATCAGGGAGCGATGCCCTGTGCCTGAGCAACTCCCCTCTCTTGCCCTCAGCGTGGGTGCCCTCACTTCCTCTGGTCTTCCAGCGTCCTTGTGCCCTCCTGTGTCTTGCCTTTTCTTATTTTCCTTCTGGCCAAAAACACTTCTCTTCTTCCATTCTGCGAAGCAAAATCAATACCACCTCTTTGGCAAAGGCCCGGTCACAGTAGGAGGAAGTGACCTGTCCCCTTGACAAGCTCAGGTGAAACCGGATTCTGCCCTCTTGTGACATCTTCATATATCCACAGGCAGTCAGCCGGACTTTGCTTGGAGCACATTTTCCTGTAGAAATGTTTTGGTTATGATCAGTAATTCATAGGTTTCACAGGCTTTGCAGAACCAAAGTATTGTATGTGAAATTGGCTCTCCAAAAATGTGTAATCTGAGTCCTATGCTTTTTTTTTTTAATGTCTTGATTTTTTTAAAAAATAGCCAGCTTCATTCACAGGATTCAAAAATCCAAATTCATGAAGGGGTATATCATGAAAGGTTTCTTTATCACCCTGTCCCTCTTCGTTTGCTTCGCCTCTTTGAGGACAGTCACCATTATTAGTTTCTTGTGTATGTGTCCAGAAATATTTTATAGACATACCAGCCTACATAAATACATTTACATACTTTTGCAGCTATCCTTTTTTCCTTTGAAGATGTATTTCATTGGGCTCTTTCCATATTACCATATTAAAACCTCATCCTTTTTTAGATGTAAATAGTATGGGCTGGGATTTAGCTCAGTTGGTAGAGAGCTGTGCTGCTGTCTCTGAGGTCCCGAGTTCAATTCCCAGCACCGCAAAAATGGGAGAAGGACCCGGCAATCCACTCCCAAGGCAATCCCGAAACAGCCAGCCATTGAAAACCCTATGAGGGTCGCTATGAGTCGGATACCGACTTGATGGCACCTAACAACAACAACAAGTATTCATTTATATAGATGCACCTATTTAACTGGTCCTCCATAAGTGGACAGTTAGGTTGTTTCCAACTCTTGGCTGTTATAAAGGGTGCATGTTTGGACATTATTATAGATGTAAATCCCAGTAAGTTGGATCTGGGGTCCAAGAGCATATGATTCACAGGTTGTTTTCATGGTGGTGGTTGTTTGTTTGTTTGTTTTTAATGAGGCAGCATCTTGCTGTGTGGTCCAGGCTGGCCTTGAACTCACAAACCTCCTGCCTGGGCCTCCCAAGTGCTGGGATTATAGGCGTGCCCCACCTTGCCCGTCTAATTTGCACTTCTGGAAGATAATGTCCAACTGCCTTCCACTGAGGTTGGACCGGTTCATGATTCCACCATCAGTGTATGCAGAGGCTGTTTCCCATCCTCACCAGCCCAGCACGCTGTCACAGTTCTTCTTAAGCAGGCTTTGAAATTCACCCCCTTCATAATTTTGGAGCTGACTGAATTCCCAGGGAGTGTGCTCGCTAAATTGACATGCTGTAACCACAGACTCCAGGGCCGGACCTCCTGGCTCAGTGCTCGTTAACTTACAGTCTTGGCAGGGTGACTCAACGTCTGTGCCTCAGTAGTCTCATTTGTAAAATAGGGACGTTAACATAGTAACAGCAGCAGCCAGCGTCATGGCTTCTCCTGAATGAGTGAGTGCATGGCCAAGGTTGGAACCGTGCCAGCAAATAAAGCCCTCAGTAAACACCGACTGTTGTATTGAGGTGTCTGCCGCTGGCTCCCAGGAGGCACACGTGCCCTTTCCAGGACAGGCCACTTTTCCCCAGTGAAGACACCACCACGAGCCGGCCAGGAGAGGGGAAGAGGGGAACCCATAAAGACATCCACCAGCTTATCAGCTGAGAGCCCAGAGGATTCTGAAAGCAGAGGAGGAAGTGGTTAGTGTGAGAAACCCTATCATGGATTACCCCTCCTGGGAGCAAGCCCTTGCCCTGAGCCGGAGGGGGACAGATGCAGATAAGACAGAGGAATGGGTCAGAGCTGCCCGGTGCTTCCTAGCGTCACACACATCACCTCATCTAAAGGTATAAAGCTGATATTTGTGCCCAAGATTGATTGATTGATTGTTTTATTTATTTATTTTTTAAACTTCCAGTGTGTTTGGGAGCTCTTAGGGCTGGCACATAGTAGAAATTCAGTATCAGTTGTTATCTCTAAAGCCTTAGAAGCCTGCATCCCTATTGCACAGTATAATACCATGTAAACATTTGAAAAAAGAAAAAGCTCTTTAGATTCTGTCTGCAGCTTATCTAGCTACTCACCAGCCCTTTTCTTGCTTTTTTCTTTATTTTGGGTCCCATCCTTCCAACCTTTGTTCTCCACTCCACTAACATAAAACCCAGCATTTCCTAGACCAAGCGAGCCGCTGGCTGGAGGCCTGGGGTGCCAGTGTCTGTGGCCAGGTTGAGGCCGCCTGATAGGGCCCAGCCAGGAAGCCTGGGGACTAGGCCTTCCTCCCTCAGAGAGGAGCGAGTGTTTCCTCTCCTCTTCCTCCTCACTGTCCTAGATCCTTGTTCACTTTCAGGGTGGAAGTGAGTGACCCACCAGAGGGGCAGAGAACTGCTCTCTGGCTGCATCTTCACAGGAGTTTTTAGAGACTAATTTGGAACACCCTGCCCTGGGTCCTGGCCTTGCATAACCCGTCTGCACCAGCTGACCCCAGGCAGCCCTTGGGTGCCCTGATTCGCAGTATCTTTCCATGGCAGCTGCCGTCCTGGCCCTGTGTGCCAAGGACACCACTCCAGCAGGCAGCTCTGCCTCAGGGCTGCCCACCACCTCCTGAGGCCTCAGAACCCCAGGGGTTCCTGCAGACAGTTGACCACCCTGTCCCCAGAAAGGCAGGAAAGCAGCACTGGAGCCCTGTGCTGCACACTTATATGGGACGGATTCTGAAGTGTAGCAGGAAGCACCAAGGTTTCAACTTTTGTTACTGGAACAAGACCCTCGTCAGAGCTAAAGCTAAAAGAGAACACCAGGACCCCTGAACCTGTTGTGTTTGGGAGCTCCATGCTCAGCCCACCTGAGTGGGTGCTAACCTGCCCCCTTGGCCTTCTCCCCATACCCAAGGCCAGAGTGGGGGGAGGAGTGTCTCTGGCTCCTAATTCTCAGGCCTGGTGACTGGACAGTATGGTCAGCTGCTTCCCAGCAGAATTAGCTATTGCCTTTGCAGTGGGTGGGGGAGCATATTCCTTGTCACCTGCCACTAGTAAGAGAATTTGAAACTCTTGCTGAAAGGAGAGAAACATAGGGCAGATGCAGACAGGCTCCAGCTGCTGCAAAGCAAATGTTGTTCTCTTCAAGCCACCCTTGAGCCCAGCCCTTGGAGTATTTGTTGTCAGGCTCCATGGCCAGGGAAAGGAGAAATGGGTGGGAGAGTTCGCAGCAAAGATGGGGAAGACTTTAGCTTCTCCATGTCAGCTCGTGCAACTGAAGAGTTAGAGGATTATTTTCAGGAGCAAGAGTTTCTCATCAGTAAAATATGGGCCTGACATGCCTGAAGCTGCTTCTAGCTGCTCTTCACTTCAAATCTTATCATATAGTATGTGCAGGGAGGATGTGTTAGTTTCTTGTGCTGGTAACAAATTGCCACAAATGTAGTGGCTTACATCAATATCCATTTATTGTCACATGGTTTCTGTGGGTCAGGAATCTGGACAAGATTTAGAACCAGGGTCTAATCTGGGCTGTGATTAAGGTGTGGGCAAGGGCTGCATCTCTTCAGAGGCTCAACTGCCTAAAGACCCACTGCCAAGCTCCCTAACCTCATTGGGGAATTCATCTCCACAGACCCTCTCGCAGCATGACAGCTGGCTTCTTTGAAGTGGCAAGGGGGAGGGTCCATGCACACATGTGTGGGGTCGCTCTCTCCCTCCCTGTCCGTCGTCCCCCGTCCCCGTCCCCCCCCCCTCACCAGTTCAGAAAGAGTCTTCTGTATTGTAATGTAACCAAGGAACGACTATCACCTTTGCCATTGTCTTTTGGATTGAAGCAAGTCGTAGTTCCACCCACAAAGGATGCAGATATGGTGGAGTTACCTTAGAATCGTGCCCACCACAGGGACAGGGTAAAAGCTCTATCACTGTTTCAGAATATTTCCAAGTGAAGGTCAAACTACTTTATATGACCACCGTGTTTTTTCTTTGAAAAGAAGCAGTTTTGTTCTTTTCTTTAGATCTCAGAATACTTCCAAATCCTAAAATCCTCAACTGCCTGGAACTCTCTGCCACTCCGTGATTCTGATGTTAGCTCTTTTTGTGTCCTGGCTATGTGTTACTGTGAAAGGGTGATGTTTTTTTTTCCTTGACTCTTAGTCTCAGTTTTCTCCTCTGTAAGAATGCACATTACTAAGCTTTTGCTGGATGTTTATATAATAGTCACTGCCACTTAGTAAATGATATTTCCAGCCCCTTTCCTTATTGAACTGTTTGTTTAATTGCATTAATTTTATTTATATACAGAACTCAGCAACAACATACTGTCAGTCTTGCTAGTATTCATACCAAAGCAAAACAAAAAATATATTTTAAAACAGGCCCAATTGGTCATATGCAGACAACATTTTTTAGAATAGGAGAGGACTAAAATCTTGTACATGTTCAGAAAAATCATGTCCATTGTCATGTTTAAAAAGTACTGAAATCCATGAGTTTAGGGATTTTAAGACCCTCTCCCCCTCCTTTCCCTGTACCCACCTTTCTCTTTCTCTCTCTGTTTCTTCATCCTGTTTTCCCCTGAGCTGAGACTGAGGTTAGTGAACCATTATTAAGATTAAAGTTTTTATCCCGCTGAGCGGAGGGAAACAAGACAAAATTGGGCTTTAGGTAGAAACTGGCTCTGCTGTTATTTGCAGGCTTTTGTGCAAGCACAGGCCTGAGTGAGCCCTGAAGGACTGGCCGATTATAACCCGCTCTGGTCTCTTCTCCAGGTTTCTCCTCATTGTGGAAGGGACTTAGATGATGTAACCAGCTCTCCAGGAAGCCCACGTGGCCCTGAACTCAGCAGTTTCCCTCAGAACCCATCTCATTTCGGAACTACTTCTGAAGCCACTTGACAAAAATGATGTGACAGTTCCCCTCAAAAAGGAGATTTCTGAAACGTATAACATCTCTGAAAAACGTGGCCTTTTTCCCCTTTTACAAAATAGACATTCTTCATTTCCAAAATGCCAGCCAAGACCCCCATTTACCTGAAAGCTGCCAACAATAAGAAGGGAAAGAAATTTAAACTGAGGGATATTTTGTCTCCCGATATGATTAGTCCTCCCCTGGGAGACTTCCGCCACACCATTCACATTGGCAAAGAGGGCCAGCACGATGTCTTTGGAGATATCTCCTTCCTTCAAGGGAACTACGAGCTTTTGCCTGGAAACCAGGAGAAAGCACACTCGGGCCAGTTCCCTGGGCACAGCGAGTTCTTCAGGGCCAACAGCACCTCAGACTCGATGTTCATTGAAACACCCTCTCCGGTGCTCAAAAACGCCATCTCCCTCCCAACCATCGGAGGGTCCCAAGCGCTCATGTTGCCTTTATTGTCACCGGTGACATTTAATTCCAAACAGGAGTCCTTTGGGCGGCCCAAGCTGCCCAGGCTCAGCTGTGAGCCTGTCATGGAAGAAAAAGCTCAAGAGAAAAGCAGTCTGTTGGAGAATGGGACGATCCACCAGGGAGACACCTCGTGGGGTTCCAGTGGCTCGGCGTCTCAGTCTAGCCAGGGCAGGGACAGCCACTCTTCCAGCCTGTCCGAACAGTACTCCGACTGGCCAGCTGAGGACATGTTTGACCAACCTGTCTCATGCACGCTCGTCAAGGGAAAGACTAAATCCGAGGAGTCCCTCTCCGACCTGACAGGCTCCCTCCTTTCCCTCCAGCTCGACCTTGGGCCCTCACTTCTGGATGAGGTGCTGAATGTCATGGATAAAAATAAGTAACAGGATACCAGCTCTTTTCCTTTGGGGCAAAAGGTACCAAAATAAATGAAAAACAAAAACTCAGCTAGCCACAGTTGAAGAGAAGAGCTTCCCTGGCCTTTTTCTTTTTTGCAATTGTGTGGTGCATTTTCTAAAACAATGTTCCTGTTCCTACAAAATATTTTTTTACCCATTCTGCCCTATTTGCAAAAACAATTTAAGAAGAAGACAAAAGCAAAAACAAAAACAACCTGTCCTGGCAAAAAGGGGAAGTGAGTCAGAGCCCATTTTTGGCGGGCATTGCTGATGTTCAGCTCACATTTTTTTGTTTGTGGACACATAAGAAATCTGGTTTGGCCAGGAATTGCCACTGGCTGTGAAGGGCTAGGCACGTCTCAGTGAGGAGCTTTCTAGTACTCCGGCGTTTTCTGAGCAAGAGGAAGTCAAAATTTATTTAACACCTAAACCTTTTTTCTAGACTCTTTTGTATATTAAATTGTTTGGGTTCACCATAGCAAGTTCTCCAGTGTTAAAACTTTTCTCTGTTTTCACATTTGAATAACTCTATGGGATTTGGGGGTTTTCTTGTAGTTTTTATTATATACCCTTGTATGTTATATCTATATTGCAAAATTTTGATTGTCAGCTACATGTTGGTAAGACACAAGCAAGGTATTACTGTAACTAAGTTATTTTTAAAGTTAAAATATATTTTTATGTGCCTTTGGCTTTTTATTGCAGAGTCTACATTTTATAGGTAATACATCAAACATCGTTTGACATGTTTCCATTGGGGCTTCATTGTAAGCTATGTATGTGCATATTTGGAAAATCATATTCATTATCAGCTTTTATGTATTTTGTTCATCATATGTTATCATATCTCTAACAGCAGCCAACAATGGATTGTCAAGTGTAAAGGCACAGGTTGCTCATGATGCTTCTGCAGAGACTGTGGGCTACACCGCATCATGTTAATTGAAAATATGGATATTTTAGTACAGTACATACTTGCATTGCCTAGGTACTTCATACCACACAATAAAGAGTAAATGTTAAAATGAACTTGCTTGTTTATAGTGAAAAACAAGAACATAAATATTTCAAGTCCAGCTAGAAAAATTGCTTCTCTAAAAATGTACTTAAGCCTTTAAAATAAGGTTGGAGGTAATTCCCATCCCCTCTGTAATTTTGCCTACTTCCTTAAGGTTTGAGATTCTAGAAACAGGGACACTCAACTTTATGAGAAATGATTATGTGAACTCAGACATTTTTTTTTCTATCTCAACCTCTCAATGCTCATTTCTGTGTATCTCCACCCTTTAACACCTTCTACTGCACGTTCTTGTAACCCAGACTCATCCCATAGGGAGAAAATTTGTCTGTGCAGTACGTGCCATATAGACAGATTAAAGAGGCTACTGAGAGGACAGTAGAGAGCTTCCTCTGCACCAAGGAGCCCAAGATTTCCTGAGGGTATTGGTTAAGGAAACAGGAAGAGGAAATGTACACACAGATCTCTATCTTTTTGTCAAACACTTTGTTCCCCTCAAAGAAAACACTTGTAACCAATAACTGCCAGCTCTTTCTCTCAAACTTCCATTTCCCTTTGAGATATATCCCTGCAACAACTCCTTTCCCAATCACTTCAGTGATTCTTTGCCTGGGTTCTGAGGTCTTGCATTGCTGTCATCTGAGCAAGTGAAATAATCCTTGAACTGCGAGTGAAATGCACTTAGGATGACTAACCAAGTAGAAGAGGAAACAGGTTTCCTTAGAGCATTGATTGCTGTCTGTCATTTCCCAACTGTATGTCTTTACCCCGTGACTTTCAGAGTTCCTTTTTGGTTAGACTACACCCATTCACAGTTCCAGCGACTTCCCAGCCTTTTCAAAATCTTGTCTATGAGGCCAAGTCCCATGAGCTCAGAATTTGCAGCCAGTGTTAGCCAGACACTTTCAACACTTTCCCCATCTTAAATATTATTGATCATTCTCAATCTGTCGCAATACTCTAATCTGTTACCTAACCTCAAGGGAAAGATCAGACTGTTGGGGGAAAGGAAGAGGAGTGTGCCTGTGCATTTTTTCTGCTAGCTGTCTGGCACCTGGAGAATGGCTGGGTTTGCTTGCTACATCTAAGTAATCGTGCATCATGCATGTAGTTAGCCATTTTACATTCTCCGAGCCCCTTTCCATACATTCACTCCTATTAGGTGTAATTGAGATAGCAAAAATATGCCCCTGTTAGAATGAGGAAACAAAGCAATTTCCAGCTCATAAATGAGTTTATTGAGTCAGTTCTCCTGTGTCAGTCTTCTCATGCCCCGCCCCCTCTCCAGGGCCCAGGTCCTCAGCTGGTGGTAACTTTCTATCCTGCAAAAGAAGCACTTTAGACCCAAACCTGCTGAGAGCTGAATTGATGTTCTCAAGCTGTGAATGTTCTTCCACTTACAACCTAATCTATCTTCACTTCTGTAAAGGTAAGAAAATCCAAGATGCACTTTATTTGCAAGCTGAAAGGGAATGGTAAGCCACGTGTGACCCAATAACCAGAAAAGAAGTCATGCAGTTTGCCTAAGTAGTTGTTGTTGTTAGGTGCCGTCGAGTCGGTATTGGACTCATAGCTACCCTTATAGGGTTTTCAATGGCTGAGTGCTTCAGGATTGCCTTGGGAGTGGATTGCCAGGCCCTTCTCCCATTTTTTGTGGTGCTGGGAATTGAACTCAGGGCCTCAGAGACTGCAGCACAGTGCTCTACCCACTGAGCTAAATCCCAGCCCCCTGCCTAAGTAGAGACCCTTCTTAAGTTGGGCAAGATTCTTTTTCTATTTCTTTTTCTTCCTTTCAGTAATGGGAGGTTGAACCCAGGGCTTTGCATATGCTAGACAAGTGCAGTATCACTGAGGTTTTGCCCTAGCCTCCTCCTGTTTTTTTGAGACAGGGTCTCAAAAAAGGTCTGGATGCCCCTGACCTTGAACTCTCAATCTTTGGACCTCATCGTTCAGACTAACTGGGATTATAGGCATGTGCCACCACACCAGACTGAGCAAGATTCTTGTGGGTGATCTTTTTCCCCAGGCAGCAAAACCTAAGGACAAACTATATTATTTCAGCCTAAAATTGTCTACTTAAAAAAGATCAAAATATCAGAGTACTTACCTCCTCACAAAGATAAAATCATTAATTATCACATTTCAGTGAGCCAACCACACTGTCAACAGACACTAAAGACTAACTTGGTTGAACTGAAAAGAGAACCCAGGCCTCCAGAGTACAGTCGCTGCAAACCACAACTTTTTTAGTGAAGGTCCCCTGCACACACTTGAAGACATGGAAGAAATCTATGAATCTGTGAATGAACTTGATAAATATTTTAGAATAGAAAAAAACAAAGTATATATAGGTGCTGGTTCTAATTCTCCTCCCTAATATGGAGCCTGATGAGATGGAATTATTTTACTGTGATATGAGAGGGGACTCCAAAAAACTGGCATTATCTTCTGGGAGGTGGGCCTCTTATGGTACAGCCTTCCCCCCAGGTGAGTATTCTAGGAACTCATCTGCGTCAGTGTGCCAGCCAGGTGGTTGTGAGCGGCTGCATTCAGAAGAAACATCCTGAGTGTGGCAAACAGATGCCTGGTTCTTTCACCATGAAAATGTACCTGCCCACACCATGCTGAATGTTCAGCAGTTTTTGACCAAAAACTGCATGACCTTTGTACTCCACCCTCCCTATTCACCCAATCTCATCCTGTGCAACATTTTTTTTGTTTCATTTTCCTGGATGAAAAAAGTCCTCAAAGGGAAACGTTTTTGCCAATGTGGAGGAAGTGGAGTTTTAAAAAGGGCAGAAGCACTAAAAGGCATTGCTGCATTCTAAACCTGTTTTGAGCAGTGGGAAAGTCTTGATAGGTGTATTGCATCAGAGTACTTTGAGGATGACTGAAGTTTGAACTTGTAATAATGAATACACTTTTGTGTGTGTGTGTGTGTGTGTGTGTGTGTGGTACTGGGGGTTGAACCGGGTGCCTCGTGCTTGCATGCTCTGCAAGTGCTGGTCCACTGAGCTGCACCCTCAGCCCTTTTTTTTTTTTTTTTTTACTTTTTGAGACAGGGTCTCACTAAGTTATGCAGACTGCCTCTGGTCTAGAACTTGCGATCCTCCTGCTTCCGCATCCTGAGCCACTAGGATTATAGGCGTCCACCACCACACCTGGCTGAATACACAATTTTTATAAATCAGAGCTTTTTTAGGGTGGGGTCCCTCATACAAACAATAGAACAAGTCAGCATGATGACCTTTCTCCAGTAAGAGTTTTTCCTTTGGAAGTTATTTTAGCAACCTAGTCCCAGATAAAGTTCTCAGATTTTAGAATTAGTCCCTCAGATTATGAATAACTGACTCATTTGATCTTAAGTCAGTAACCTATATAAATACAGCACTACCCTGTGCTCCATCCACACCCTTGGGTCAAATCCAACAACATAAGAAAAATTTCCAAACGTCACAACACATAATAAGCCACCATTGGGCCAGATGGATAGCTTTCAGGCTTATTTGGCTGTATGAGATTCAAGAAAGCTATAACATTCAAAAGTTCACACATATTAACTTATTGGTTCTGGCTAAGCAATATATTTATTTTCCAAGGAGAAAGATAATCTCTCTGGTCGATTTATCAACCCATTTGTTTCATCTGATAATACCTAGAATGTCACATGCTTTACTCTGATGGCAGCTTCATTCCGAGGAGCTTTCCATCTGAGAGTGTTTAGCTTTTACCTTGTAGGTCTAAATAGTTCCTGCTTGAGTTAGGGAGTTGTTCTGTGGTAAAATGCTACAAAGAATGTCATGGAGGAATGGGAACTATGTTTATCTTACGAAATGATGTATAACAATGAAATGTTTTATAACTACTGTGCTGCATTTAATTATCTTCCATTTTTACTTTAAAAATTTTGATAGTGATGTCACTTCCATTGGCTTCCAAGGGAAGTCAATAATCTTCATCCTCTGAAGGGCAGCCAAATTTCCTCCATGGAAAGCAGATTGACATGGGTGATAGATAGAAAACATCTGCCCAAATCAAAGCCATTGTGCAGAATAGAGTTAATATTCCAGAGACTTACTATGCAGGCAGAGATGTCTGTCATCCATCAAAATTAGCAAAGCTGAATAAGTGAGATGGGTGTAATGCTCACCATAAAATCATGATTGGAGTATGTCACAAGGCATGTGTATGGCTCATTGCCAAAAGTATTGTTAGGGGGAAAAAGAGCTTTGCATTGTGGGGAGGGATATATCAGGAACAGCTTCATGGAAGAGAAGGACCCAAAGGGGACCTCAAGGGACTAGTGAGGTTTTTTTAGGGAGGGGGCCATTCTTGGGAAGAACAAGATTATGAGCAAACGACAAGATACATTCCCACCCAAATAGGCTTTCTACTCAAAGTAGTCCAGGAACAGGGATTAGATTTAAAAACACTTGCTTTTAGGCTTGAATTATTGGACTCACTCCTGAGAAGACTGTTCCAGTAGAAGAAAAAAGCCTCTGCAATCAGATTGCTGAAGAGGTGATTCCCAGAGCTAAATGTTTGTATAAGATCAGCCACCATCTTGGGAAACCTCATCCCCAGTCTGTGGTTCCTGTTCTATCACCTGAAGGCGAGAATAGGGACACTGAGGCTGGTAGGAGGTGTTTGGAGAAAGTCGTAAATGATGATGAAGGAATTGAGAGGCACTAAGTGTCTCCTGAAACAGCACCAGATGAAACAAGTTCTTATTACTGTCCCTTAGCTTGAGGACACTGGGGCAGCCATCCCACCACCACCACCAGTGCTCTAGAAACTTGCTCTTGTCCCTCTCAAGCTGTCTTTTCCAGGACTGGCTTTTCATTTCCACATGAGAGCCCCAGCGCAAAGGGAGAAGGCTCCTTAGGAAACAAAGAGTAAAATTATGATTAAATCTAATGTTATATCAACTAAATAGTACAGATGTCACCAAAGAGTCTTGGCAGAGAAGTCCTTTTCCCACCCGGTCCCCTAGAATGTGAAAGAGTCAGGGATTCTAGCTCACAGAGTAGGAAAACCAACTCATTGGAATAGAAGCAAACATCCCCTGAAGTTCCCTCAAACCATCTTAAAAATCCAGACTTCCCAAGCAGGCCCAGTTCCCAGGGGTGGTTTTTGGACTGACCGTCCCTCAGCGAAGACCCACATCCACTCTCAGGGTGAATTTTTACCCCACGGCACACAAGGAAAAAGGCCCTCTTAGCACAGAATGAGGTTCCCAACATTTACACCATGAATACCGTCAACATGGTAAAAAGATCCTTCTGTCACATTAGGATCTTGAAAATCCCAACAAAGAAACCCTTTGAGTTATTTTTCCATGGAAAATTCCATCTTTTAATACAAGTCCAAAAAAATGTTCATTAAAACTCCACAGGATGTTGTCTTCATATCCATGGCCTGCCTTGTTTATAAGTGAAATAGGCAAATCCTGAGTGAGCCTGGAAAGACAATCCTACCCCAAACAAGTCCTCCTCTACGCAGCTTCCCCAGAGCTAGAAAATCCATTATTGGAAATGAGTTCCTTTGGGTGAGGCATCACATTAGGCATGAAGTCCCCCTGGAATAATCCCAGGAGGAGCTACATCTGAAAGCCACCAAGAGTGGGATGTGAACTCATCAGATGCCTCCTGTGGGAGCACAGGTCTCTAGTAAGCAGACTGGGGCAAAGGAACAAGAAAACCAGGAAAAGCATGAACAGTGAGTTCACTTAGTGCCTAATTTTGCCTGATACCACAGACAGAGAGAAGAGAAGGGAAGGGACATGAAGGGAAGGGAAGGGGAAGGGGTACGGGAGGGGAGGGGAGGAAAAGGGGAATGGAAAGGGGAAGGGAGAAGAGCAAGAAGAGAAGAGAAGAGGAGGAAAGAGAAGAGAAGAGAGAAGAGATTATCTTTTCTAAGAGATATTCCTGTCACCAAATGTAGCCCTCACTACAGGCGATAAGAAAGATTATTGTTGGCTGGTCTCCTTGGTACGGGAGAAACACATATAATCATTGTGATTAAATCTAATTTCAGTTCAACCAAATTAGATAGTACAGAAGATTAATATAAAGCTCTCAGTGACTGATACGGTTCCACTCACTCTCCAGCCACGAGGCTTCAAGACATTATGCCTTTGAAAAAATGTTGATGTTTCTCAATCATTGCCTGATCTTCCCTCCACCTTCCACTCCCAAGCCCCACTGCTAAACAATAGCATCCTAATCATATGATTATCTTGAGGCGGTTATGATTTTATGCTGAAGTCTCCTTCGTAATAACTTCTCTCATAATAACTTCTCATACATTCTAAGGCAAATCTTCGTAATAACTTCTCATAATAACTTTGTAATAACTTCTCATACATTCTAAGGCAAACCATTTTCCCAAGAAACACATGAAACTTGGAGAAGCCTAAAATTACAGTTAAAAATTAAACATTGAAATTTTCACAGTCAGCAGTAATCTTCAAACATATCTTTGCAAAAAAAAAAAAAAGCAGGGGTGTTGTAAAAGTGGAAATGAAAATTTGATAATTATCTTCTAACCTTTACTCCGGTTGCACGAAAAAGAAATTAGGATGAGACTAGAAACAAGAAACAAAACATTTATGGTCCTCTGGCCACAGATTTCTTCACCATAAATGGCACGAAGGAAAAGCAGATGAACACAATTGTAGATAGTAGATTAGCATCCAATAAAGTTCTCCCATTGCAGTTTCAGACCATGGCTCCTATGACCAAATAAAGCTCTGTTGTGAAGCTTCACTCTGCAGTAACCCCCTCCTGCTTTCAAAAAACAAAGTGCTTGGTTCATTGTTGATTAAAATGGCTCATTTTCAACACAGCTGGCTCTCTAGATTTCATAAAGATATTGAATATTCATCAGCCACCTTAGGTAATTGAAAGGAAGGTTCCAAGTATTGTGATAGTAGAACACAGACAAGAGGCAGACCTGGTAGTGATAACTCACAGGAAGCAGGACCTTCTCACCAGAGCTCACCTTCCTAGAAATTGTCCTAACCAGAGGCAAACAAAGTATTGAAAGTGAATGATTTCCAGAAGGGCACTTGCCCTTCCAAGAAGCTGTGAAGCAGGACTGCATGTGAGAAAGTCTCCCTTCTTCCTGTACCTGACCATCAGGAGCCTTACCTCCCCAGGGAGAATCCTCAGCAACCCAGCCCCCAGTCCCTCCCCTCAAGCCCTCGATGATGATAGAGCCAGGTGTCTGGTGTACAGTTTGGAGGCTGTGATCAGGCTACACACACTCAGGAAAAACATCTTTAAGTCTCTTGTCCTTCCAACAAGAGCTTTCCTTTATAAGTTGACTCCACTGTTAAAAAAAAAAATGACATCATATGAGTAATATACCTGCAGCAGGTTGAATAATGGCTCCCAAATAAACGAAGTGCTCCATCCCAGGACCTGTGTGTAGCTCAAGCAGGTGAAGGAGAAAGTGTGGCCCTAAAGGAGATGTGAATGTCACACCTGGTGGGGGATAACTGCTCTGGGGGCAGCAGCATGGGTACAGCAAATCCTTCACCTGTGACAGTGGGCAGGGAGCAAGGCCAGGAGAACCTAGGACTCCCAGAAACCAAATGATGTGTGGAGAGAGATCTAAATGGAGCAGGATTCAGTCTGACAGAGACTTGTCTCTGACCACCACAGCTGACAGTCTGTCCATCTCTCTGGGGTCTGCGGAGGGCAAGCCCAAGTCTCTCCTGTGAACCAAACTCAGCCCCGCCTCAGCCCACGGACCACTTCCTCTCCCTCCAGAGGGTCATTTACACCAACATCACTTCTTCTTCGCTTCACAGTCCTTAAAGCCACCGTCCTCTGGATTGGCTGCCGCCATTCCACCGAAGCTGCATTTGACAAAGTCACCAGCAAACTGTGATCCTAAATTCACAGTCATTCTGCATCCCACCTCCTGCCTCCTCTGCAGCGTCTGACTCTACTAGGCACTATTCTCCTCTCAGTCCCTTCACTTGGGGTTTCCTTCTCCCTCTCTAACGTATCACTCTGAATCCTTCCTGGTTCCCCTTTCCCCACCTGCCTATCACTACTGTGCACCCCAGGGTCATCCTCATCTCAGGTGCAGGACCCAGAATAGGCACCTATGCAAGGTATGAGGATGAACCCTGGCAACAGCATGACCCTTTTCTGAAGAGTTCCTCAGGAACTCACCTTGGTCCCAGGGAACAGGATAGGATTGGGGGCTTTAGGAGACTGTTTATTGTCTCTTTGTAGGCTAACTCACCAAGAGGTCTTCAAACTGCCACCAAGTAAGCATTAACCTTGGGCCACCTAACATTATGCTAGCTCTCCTCGTTGTTGTTGTTGTTGTTCGGTGTTATCAAGTCAGTATCCAACTCATAGTGACCCTATGCACAATAGGTGAAATAGTATTGATAGTGATTCTCTGCTATTCATAGGTTTTTCAATGGCAGATTATTGGGAGTGAGTTGCTGGGTCCTTTTTTCTCTCTCTCTCTCTAGCTCTCCTTAAAGAAAAAAAGTATATAGATACGTGTGTTTGTACAATCATACTTATCTAAGAATGGAAAATATAAGTGGCTCTGATATGAAGGAAGAGGGGAGTGGATGATGGGGGAAGGGGGATGGGAGGGGAAACAACATAGGGGGATAAAGAGAAAAAAGAGAAAAAATGCAAAATACAAGATGCAACTCTATGAAAATACAAAAAATGTGGGAGGGCAGGAAAAAGAAAAGAAAGAAGGAAATCAAAAAATCAGGGTATGACCATGGTTGCATATGACTGTCATTACATGTTAATTAAAATTCTTACCTGTTTTTCTTTCTTTTTTTTTGTTTATTCTTTTCTATAAAATGTTTAAGGAAATTGAAGTATAAGCAAAACTGTTTAATGGTTGCATAATGAATATATCTACTGACTTATTACTCTGTACCCCAATAACATCTATAAATAAAATACTAATAACAAAGAAAAAAGAAAGAAAGAAATGTCATGCAGCCCTCATACCCTAGAGAGCTCTGTGTGGACTGCTCTTACAGAAGTTCATAGTGCAAAAACAAATAAAATACCATATAGAAACAAATAGTAATTTAAGCATTTTTCCTATTTATAGTCTTCTCTCAAAGAAATCCAAAGGATATCAAGTTTGTAATCTGCAGCTGTGCCAGAATTTTCCCAGAGGGTGGAGGAGAGGAGAGGAAGAGGCCTATGACTACTTACACATTCATCTTTTTTGTCTATACATAATAGGGCTGTCCATAATCTCATGGGAAGTCTTGGTCTTAAGTCTTCATGCCTGCTCACTCTGTTATAAGAACCTGTGATTCCAATAGTGCCCTCCCTTTCTAAATGACTACCTCCACTATAATCTTCACCATGTCCCCGCAGCTAGGAGACAAAGTCCAGACTCTTCAAAATGGCACCCAGGGTCCTTCTGCTTCTGGCTTCAGTCTGTGCAGCCAGCTTCATTCACACTACTGGCTCCATCCACTGCTGTGGCACTCCCTAAATCCCACACTTTCCAGCCTCTGGGTCTATGCACAAGCTCTTCTCTTTTCCCAGCATGGTGACACCTTTTTCAGAGTGTTACCTCCTCTGTGAAGCCTGAATCTCTAACAACCAATCATTGTCTCATTTTTTGGTCACATTACTCTTTGCACAGTTCCTATTCAGTGGATTTCCTTCAATACCATAAGCAATTTCATCCTGCTGATGAGGCAACATAATCCTGCCACTCAACTTCCAGCCCAGCACAGGAACTATCACTGAATGACGAAAAGGAGGAAAGAGTGAATAAATGGATAAGAAGAAGAGATTAAAAATTAATACTCACCAAAGAAGAATTTTTTTATTACTCCATAAGAAATGGCCTTTCAGACGTCTTAACTGAATATAAGAAATGCCATGAATTTACAAAAAGAATTTTTGAGTAAAAGAGAGCCAAGTACTATGCATTTCTCTAATACTGTAAAAGGAAGAGACTAATAAGACTAAAACCTTTTTAAAATATATATTTATGAGTGTTTTGATGAATCTGAATTGATTTTCCATATTTAGAGAGTTTAGTTAATTACCTTATAAAAGAAAATGGTCCTAGAGAAAATTATTATCATTTACTGCAATAAGATAAAGCTATTATAGCAGGCTTTTAAAATGTTGTTGGCTGAGGGAACAAGAATATGATTTGCATCTTGTAAGTGCTTAAGAGTCTTGAACAAGCCTAAACAAACATTTTTTAATCAGTGCTAGTGCCTTAAGAAAAATTTAATCTGCCACTTAAGAGACACTAATGTACAATTTGGCAAAAAAGAAAACAAAAATCGGTCACCTTTACCATACATTATTTAAATGTGCTAAAGCAAATGTGTTTCAGATTCCCTGTTCTGCTATGCCTGAACACATAACAGGATAGGAAATCTGCAGTAATTGATTTTATATCCAAATTGGTGTCATTGGCTATTTCTAGAACAGCCAGATAGCATGAGGAATAAAGAAGTATAAATCATCTGTCTTAACATAGAGGAACATCAAGTAAAAGTTGACTATAGTGCCTCTTGGTGAAGCAAATATTGGATCTTAGGCTAGCTAAATGTTTTTAAATGATATAAAATGTGATTCTAGTTCAATGGCTGTCTAGTCAAAACATAGACACAGGATGGGCGGGGTGGCACATGCCTGTAATCTCAGCACTTAGCAGGTGGAAGAAGGAGGATCATGAGTTTGAGGCCAGCCTAGGCTATATAGCATGACTCTATCTCAAAAAACAAAAAACAAAGAACAAAGAACAAAAGGAAGAAGGGGGGGAGGAGGAGGAGGAGGAGAAGGAGAAGAGAAGGAGAGGAGGAGGAGGAGAAGAAGAAAGGAGGAAGAGGAAGAAGAAGAGGAGAAGCAGCAGAAGACCAGAAGAAGGAGGAGGAGAATGAGGAAGAGGAAAAGGAAAAGGAGAAAAAGAAAAAAGAAATGTAAACACAGAGCCATGAATTACACATACCACCTAGTTACCTCAGCCAAGGCTTCAGCTGTCACAAGCCACAGGACAAATGATCCATAGGCAAGTGGAGATTTAAAGTGCTAAGTTCTAACCACAGACACTCAAGGGCACATACACAACATGGCATCTAGAAGACCCACACCTTGAGCCGTCCTGGGCATCTCAGCGTCCTTAGCATACAACTGACTATCTGGAAGCGAGATCTGAGAACAAAGGCAAGTAATCCCAGCTTTCCTCTCTTATATCAAATATGTGGCCCACTATTTCATGAGTTTCATAGTTCCTGAAGCAAGGAACAGACTCTATGTAAGCATGCTGCCTATTTGTTACAACAAAGTGTTCATCAGTTTGTGTATGTGCGTGACTTGGTGTGTATGTGTAAAGTGCATGTGAGAGAGAGAGAATGACTGACAAGCTAGGACAGACAAACGACCTAAGAGACAGAGACAGAGGGCAGTAAAATTACCAGCCCAAAAAGAAGTTGAGCAGTACACAATATCAGAAAACATATGTTGATTATTGAAAATGAGAACAATGGAAGAGTGGCCTAAATGAGAAAATATACAGAATTGCGCAAATCAGAAGAGAGAGAGGAGAAACTACAAACAAAATGTCTGACAGACACACACACACACAAACACAAACAAGCAAACAACAAAAAAAAACAAGCCAAGCAGGGCCATCTCTAAGGTACATGTCTCTGGCAAATATTTTTGCAGGGTCCCTGTATATATATCAGCCACTGAAAACCCAATGAATATAGAGAAGCATGCCAATAGTGTTTTGTCTGTTATACGTAGAGTCACTATGAGTCGGACACCAACTCAAAGACACCTAACAACCACAACTGTCTATATAAGCAATTTTATTTATTTATTTATTTATTTATTTATTTATTTAGTACTGGGGGTGGGGTTGAACCTAGGGCCTCACTCATGCTTTGCAAGTGCTCTACCACTGAGCTACACCACCAGCCAATTTTTCACTTTTTTGAAGTTCTGAGACAGGGTTTTGCTAAGTTACACAGGCTGCCCCTGGCCTCAAATTTGTGATGCTCCTGCGTCTTCCTCCAAAATTGCTGGAATTACAGAAGGAGCCACTGGACCCAGCTAATTTTTTAAAATGTTTTACAGAATTCATAGGCCTATGTGAGGTGTAATGATTTTTTCAATGAGGTTTCAGAACAATGGGTAAAGAAGAGTTGTTTTTATATTTGTTTATTGCCCAATCAGTATAAGTGATGATTATTCACAGTGGCTAAGAACCGTAACTTCCTGCACGTGTCAGAACCAGCTCTTTGTGTTCTTTCTTGTCAGATGTGCTATTTTTATATTCCTCTCTGGGAGAAAAGGATCTTTATTGTCAGATGTGCTAATTTTATATTTCTTGCTAGGAGAAAAGGATAGTGACACTCATGACTGTCAAAACTGCAGCTCTTCAAAATGTATAACTATTGAAACAACATACCAGTAGGTTTCCTTGTCCCTACATTTCCCTAATGCCATTTACTTCATGCTTGTACCTCATCTATCCTGCCATTCAGGAATCCCAGCCGAATGACTCTCTCGAGGGCTAGTACTGTGCTCTGTGGCTGATGACACAAAAAAAGTCTTGTCCAGAACATGCAGGAAAATGTGAACATTAGCTCATTTTCTGATCACACTAAAATCACTGTTTGGAATTTTGTAGAGTAGCTGTAGCACAGCACATTTTCCAACCATATGTTCTCTTGAACTCCTCAGGGACATTGCTGTATTCCTAGAATGAGATTTCCTTCAACATTGACATGACTTATGGAAGGACCCTAAGTGGAAATAGAAGAGAGGTCCCATTTGTCCAAGGAACAGCCATCTCTCACCAACAACATGGCTTAAGTGTGGAGACATCATCGTCAATAGAGTGACTGGAGGTAAGAGAGAGCATCAATCAGAGAATCTGCTGGTATTGCAGAGCAACAATCTCCAAAGCTCTCCAAGGATAATTACATGGCCACCTCTGGAGGACTTCTTCAGGAGAGTGTTGGGCCATCCTGGTACAGTGAGATGTAGCACACGGGAAAGAAAGTGTAATGCTACCTTCTCTGCCCTGGGGTGTGATAGACGGGAAGCTGCTATATAGCAGAACATGGAGGAGTGAAAGTGGATACATAGACGTCACATGTGACTTAAGTGGTTGTTAGTAGACCACAGGCACCCCACAGCCCTGAATTTGTGGGTCCTAAGTAAGTGAGAGGCATCAAAATCAGTGCATCTGCACTTTTATAGTGACTCCACAATACACAGTCTCAACAAACAGCCTGGATTATCCTGAGAAGCAACCACTTGTCAGGCTACCCTCCTGGAATCAGGGTATAAAGCCATGCTCCCAAAATAGTCTCAACAGATGAGTCCTGGAGCTCCTTGGGACATCTGGTCAATCTCTCTTGAGCAATGGGGAGTAGAGATGAAAGAGTACCTCAAAGAGGAGAAATAGGGGCAAGGATCCCACCTGAGGGAACCCCCATCCAGATGACACTGCTACCCCAGCTGTCCCAGAACTTTGAAAATGTTAAGGAAAGCATTCCACAGCACAAGGGTCCCTGGGATGAGTTATAGGGACTAGGATAGATAATCCAGGGTCCAAAGGTTACACTTAAGTCAAGGATGACCAGCCATATCCATTACCAACTGTATTAGAGTTTTCATTGTTATGACAAAATACCTGACAGAAACCACTTAGAGAGGGAAAAGATTTATTTTATTTTGGGTCATATGATTTCAGAGGTTCAGTCAATAGTCACTTGGCCTCATGTGCTGGGGTAGAACATCATGGGAGCATGTGTTAGAGGAGCACTTGACCTCATTGCAGACAGGAAGCAGAGAGAGACAGGAAGGGGTCAAGGATGAGATACCCTAAGGATCCACCCCAGTAACCTACTTCCTCCAATTAGCCCTCATCTCCTTTTCACCATCTCCCAATAGCACCATCATACTATGATCCATCAAGGAATTAATCCATTCATTAGATCAGGGCCCTCATGATCACATCCAGAGGTGCACTTTAATAATCTCCTAGGCATTTCTTAATCCAATAAAGTTGATAAGCTTAACCTTCACACCAACCTTAAGAGTCATGGAGGAATCCAAGACATAAGCAGCTCAGCAAAATTTCCAATACACGGCCACTACATGGTAGGGTCTGATTTGAACCCAAACAGCCTAGCCCTAAGACCTGAGTTCTCTGTTGTGAAATTATCTAAGAAAAGCATAGACTTCATGTTCAGACAGACCCGGGTTTGAATCACTATTGTGATAAATACCTATCTGTGACCTTGGATAATAATAGTATTTACTTCATAGGATGGTTTTGCAGAGATTAACTAACTTCTGTAAAGGATCAATGGTAAGTTCTTTAAGGCTTTGTAGTCCATACATTCATGGTCACTCAGTCTGTAGCATAAGAGCAGCTGTAGACAATGGACGAAAGAATGAATGAGCACTGCTGTGTTCCAATAAAACTTGGTACAAAAACAGTGGGCTGTCCTTGGGCCACACACCTGAGTGTGCTGACTACTTGTTTGGAGAATTAATTCAGATAATGACAATAAAGATTTTATAATAGTTATCTGCACTTAGTGAACATTCAGTAAATATTAGCTGTTATTATACTAACATAATTACCATATTTTTAAACTTGTTGGTTTAAGGTTCTGGCATGCCCATCATTTTTAAGGGTCTCATTATTTTGCAGTTACTGATGGGGAAATAATGGGCAAATAAATATTTCATTGTTTGAATTCTTTCTCTTTACTGTCATTTTTCAAAACTTCTTTTAAGAGTTATTTTCCATTGAAACCTGTCATTATCTTTGAAATATGAGTTAAAAGGAACTAATGATAATAAAATAAAAACTGTGACCATGGGCCCCAAATATAGGTACAAAAAAAAAAAAGAAGGGCTGATATCTTCGGCATATTTTTTTATGTGTGTTAAATAAAATGCTCCCATTCCTTCATATTTCTACTTCAGTAATATAAATTAATGGGAATTTTACATGCTACAAATCATTTTTTTGAAACATACTTTTCAAATCTACATTACATTTGTGTAAGGCACAAGCTTTACCACCATTTATTCATGACTCCCATCACCACTTATAGGATTGTTTCTTTGGAGTCTATACTGCACCTTTCTTTTGTGATTATTTCTTGGCTCTGAGAGACAATCCCTTCCTCCATTCTCTTATTGTTCTTTAAAATACCTATCATCAATGTCAACTGGTTATGGAGTTGGACACTAAGGACTAGGAGCAGAGAGAGTTAGTTACTTCTGTTGATTTTGTGTCCAGCTGTCAGGAGGACATATGTCAGATAGAATGTAACCACCAAGTACAGAACAGCAGAGGCTATGGATGGAAGTCCTCATCTCAATCATTTCTAAAGTCCAAACACACCCTTGCCCTCCTTTGGTTTGGTATGAGAGACGAGGAATTCCCCTTTTGTCCAAGCAACTGTCAGATGATCTTAGACTATGATATCACCCGTGGTAATGTGAATCACCCCCACTTGGCTTATCCCAAGGGAAACTTTCTTATCTGCCACTCACCAGTTCTGTGGTTTTGGCATCATAGAAACTGGAGAATAGAAGTCATTCCAGGGCAGAATTCAGCTGAATGTGTTATACTTACTTCATCCAGAAGACTAGATAGGACCAACTGGGTCAACAAAAGCATGACTTTAAATGACTATACATGGTTTCTACATTTATTAATCTTTAACTAATGCAGTTGAGAACATTGTACCTAATTAGGGAAAACGAAAAACCTCAAACTGATATCACTGGGCTAACATATACCAATGGATCATCTTGTAGCAAGTGGTCTATACTCAGGATTTTGCAGCAAAATATAATATTAAGCAAATCTAGTAAAAAAGTAGCATAAATTCATTATTTTTAAAAAAACAAAATTTGTAGTTCTTTTTTGGATTCTAGGGACTCACCACATGGCTATTTGGTAACTAGACAGTGGTATGGCTACATGTCTGGCACAATCGTGCCAGTTCTCCTTGCTTCCCCCTAAGCAGACTGATGGTTTTTAAAGATTAACATTTTATGTATTCTTAAGGGTGATAAAAACCAACTATCTAAATATATTTTCATCTGCTATTTAGGCAGCAGGTGGGAGGAAATGAGCAAGTCCTCTTGGAGCCAGAGATCAGGATGGAAGTCTTGCCTAGACTTTTTACTGAAGTAGGTTACTTAAGTTTTCTGAGCCTTAGTTTTCTTTTGGGTAAATTGAGGTGATGAGATTGTCTACTTCACATGGATGAATAGGATAATATATGCAAATGGAAAGAGATAAAATATTCTACTATAGCAAATAACCACTTTAATTTTCTAACACTCAAGGGCATCCAACATTCACATAGTAATGCGAATTAGTCAGTCTAATTGCCTCTCCTGGGATTGAACCTGAGAAAGCAGACATTCTAAAGAAGTGGAGGGAAGGATTATTGAGGAAGGTGGGGTTTAAAGGAAGAAAGACCTTGTAAAGGGAGACAAAATTGGATTTTTAGAGAGCAAGCTAAAGGGTTCTGTTGGTGCCAAGGATAAGGGGGTTGTGAGGGAAAAGACCCAAAAAGAATACAAGCGGAAAGGAAGTTGGAGGTGATCAAAGACTAGTTTCATGTCCCTGTCTTTTCCCTCATGGCCCAAAGCAAGGCAAGAATCTATGTCAGGCCATCTCCTACTCAGTGCATCTGTGGCAGGATGGGGTGAGCAAAGATCACAGATTCCTATCTGGCTGAAGTTCTCACTCCAGGGTCACACCTGATCCTGAAAAGTAGCAGGCTTCCCTTGGGGCCAGCTGTAGTCCACCAAGCTTCATAGCAAAGTCTGCCAATCCACCAGGTTTTCTGAGAGGAACCATTGCATTTCTGTGCCAGGAAGTGCCTTTGCAAAGCAAAGAAACAGAGACCAGACACCCAGCTTCATAAAAACTAACAAGTGTCTGGTCCTCGCGGCAGCTTGCTTTTACAGCTGTCGTGGTGCCTGTGGCATCTACTTTATCCACACGTTTGCCAACCGCAATACTTGGGGAGAACTGTTTCATAAAAGGACAGAGGGAAACAAAGGCCACCAGGGAGCCTTTCCAAAAATGACTTGAGAATGCCCTTCCTCTCAAGATTACTTGGCCCCACTACATGTATCTTACTAATATTCTTCTGTCAGAGACTGAATTTCAGACGACAAAACTATATTTTCCAGAATCTTCCACGTAGTAACTGCCTATTAATTACCTCTGCTTTGTCAGCTGGCCTCACACACAGGACCTAAATGTTTAGTCTGCAGTTTGTATAATCATTCTCCTGCTCCATAATTATCCACCAGAACTACTTAGCTCGGAAGGCACCACCACAAAGTCTGTGCTTTTCATTTTCTTATAATAGCGCATTATCAGGTCTGCACTCATAATGCCTTGCTCAGGGGTTGAAATGAGTCTTTATACCATACGAGTCCTTTGAACAAGTTCCTAATTTTGCACCTATTTCTCAGGTTCTTGGGTTGGGATCCAGATGAGTGGGCCAGGTCAGCCTGTGAGCACTGGTGCGCGAATGAGGGGCCAGTGGACGGCTCTCTCTGATTCCATTGTGGACATGGAAAAAGGAGTTCCCACACATCATGGGGCAAGTGGATGCCACCACTCCATTTTCCAAACTGGCTCTGACCTACTTGGAATATAGTAAGGCCCTTTTAGGGGTCCCCACAGTGCCCTCACCCACTCACCTGCCTTTTCTAGCACCTGATAATGCGCTATTATAAAGAAGCTGGGCTTGGCCCAATGGAGCCAAGGAAGGCGGCACCTGTAGGATGGAACAGGATGCCTGGCTTCAAGGGAAAAGGAGAAAGGGAAATATTGATTCCAGGGCAGTTTCATGATGGGGCAGGTGCTCTATGGTGCACAGAGGAGCTCCTATCAGTAACAGTCAGGATTTCTCAGCTGTTTCTAGCACTATCTTCAGTTGTTCACCATCCAAAACTTCATTTCAGCCAGGTCAGCTCACTCAGCTCCCTCTTGCCCCTTTGTAATTCCACTCATGCCTTCTGCCTGCCTGTAGTGCCCCCGCCATACCGCAATCTTCCTTTCAGAGATTTTCTTTTCCTGCCAGTGCCAAATAATCTCCTACATTTCTGAAACAACTCCAAACATTCCATTTATAAGTTAAGAATTAAATCAGTGCTCCTTTCTCATCCTTCCTTCTATTGCTATCCTAGTCATTCAGATTTTTATAATTATTTAACCTTGCATTGATAACCTTTTTCCTTCCTTCCTTCCTTCCCTCTTTCCTTCATTCCTTCCTTCCTCCCTCCCTCCTTCTTTCTTTTGTTCTTTCTTTCTTTCTTCCAGTGTTTGGGATAGAATTCAGGGCCTTAGACCTTCTACACAAGATATAGTTTCCTTATAAATTCCCTGAAGACAAGACCTTGGCCTACTGTCTTACCATCTCTCAGCATCAGCAATAATAATCAGTTCCTTTCTTCATTTTGGTTCATTTGCTCTATCACCCAGAATTTACAGAATGTTTGCCTGCATAGCAAAATCCAGAGCAAGAATCTGTGGGCCTGTGATTCAGCCTCATTAGCACTGATCTTGAGTTCATTTATTAGTTGGTACTATAATTATAGGAGATGCGCTTATTTTCCTACCCTTGCATTCTAACTGTATGCCTACTACCAAATGTATATACTAAGCTCTTTTTTTTCCCCCTGGAGTGAGATCCAACTTGCTCTCTGCTCTTTGAGAAGGAGAATTAGTCATGGTTACTAAAAAATGGAGAACATATTCAAAGTAAATATCAGTGCATGAGATTGCTTTTCATTCAAAATCTGAACACCCACTGATTTTATAAATATTTACTGCAATTTATGGTAATATATACATACATATATATATATATATATATATATATATATATATATATATATCCTAAGCTATATTGCTGCCAAAATATTTCTTTTGTGCACACCTGCCCAGAGTTCTGCCCTGTGGCTACCAACATATCTTTTTCCTTAACCTCACAGCAAACACAAAGCTTTAAGTGTGCTTATGTGGGAAGAGAGAGTGAGGGAGGGAGAGAGAAATACACAGAGATACAGAGAAAGAGAGAGTAAGAATCTTCAAAAACTAAAAAAGGCAATGGAGCAAATAACAAAAGTACTATTTCCAATGGTGTCTGAAGTCTACTATGTGAGTTAGACAAAATAGTAACCTAACAAGTGCAAAAATTTCCTATGAGCCGAGGCAAGGATGACTAATCCAACAGAGCTGACAGTTCCTCAGTTTACAGAGGCTCCATTCTGCTCAACGGTGGGGAACACTCATCAGCCCCACAGCAGCTGGGGGCCACATGACAGTCTTGCCCACACATCCTCAGGACCTCCAGGGAAGACCCTGCTGGAAGTGGAATTCTCATTGAGGTCACACCACCCAGAAGCCAATTACATGCCCCCTCCACCCCTTTCTCCCCCAACTCCTTCCCTTCCCTGCTCCTGACTTTTGGCTCCTGTGCCTCCATGACCAATCTGAATTTTCCTGTTGAATCCACCATGGTTCAGACCTTAGCCCTCTTCTGTGTTCCACAAAGAAACCCACTAACCCCAGATCATGCGAAGCATTATCACCTTTCCTGAAGGTGCTGCAGGAGAGCGGAGGGAAAGCCACGGAGGTCACATGGCATATCTCACAGCAATTTTCCCCTCGTAGTGCTTCTGTTCTCCCTGAAGTCCCTTCCTTGGCCACCTGACCGCTGTAAATTATTCTCTCTGCTCCTCGGGCCAGCAGAGCCTGGCGTCCTCCTTGCTGCAGGCATCAGCAGTACAGGGTGAGGGTCCTGCCTGAGAAGGGACTGAGGGGAGTCCCCTACCCCTTAACCCTCCTAGAGGGACTGTTCCACATTTACCTAAATGGTGTTTGTCAAATGGGATTGTAGGTCATGGGGAGACACCTGGGGCCTTAATCTTTCTGCAAATCCGACTGTCCCCATTGCTCTGCCCATACCCCTACTTGATAGCATTAATAACCTTTCAAACCAGCTCAGCTTGGCATGG